>CP025649.1:1720172-1760172 GCA_003576665.1 Ipomoea trifida | reverse complement strand
GTCTAATAATATCTTATCTAATTATCCTGTCTTGGACAAACTTGTAAAATTTATCTCTTCAAGCCATTTAGAATACTACACTTACCCTAAGAGTAGTGTAGATGGTTTTATACGATTAGTACAGTATATCATTCTAAGTATGAATAATTTTAATTGTATTCAGTTCGCTTCAAAAATAACTAAACAAACGAGTACCATACTCATTGATATCCCTAATAACATCTAATTCTAAGTGAAGGTAAGTAAGTCATATTGAGATAAGTAGATGGAAATAAAATAAAAAGATAATTGTCGGTAAAGTAAGAAAATATGATATTAAGGAGGCATTTAGTTTAAATTATGTAAAATTATATCGGTAATTTGAACTATGGCAATGTTATATCACTTTAATTATTTGATTCAAGTTATAATAATAAGAGTCCCTCAATAATCTTATATTACCTTCACACAAGATTTGATATAATGTTCAAGGCAAGTAATGTGATTGTGTTCATTCTCTTAGGTATATATATAATATTTATTTATTTATTTATTTATATTTGTCATTTACATAACCTAAAATATAATCACAATAAATAAATAGAATATGCTATATTCTCACAATTTCAACTAACCACATAAAATAATCTTACATTCTTGTAGTCTCACATTAACTCTCATAACGACATAAAGTAATCGCAAAACTTGTTGCAACATCCTTAATATCCTCAATCAACAAGCAAAACATCGAATCACACCGTCCTCTTCCTTTAAAGCATTAACGAAATCCAAACCAAGTTTCTCTTGAAGAATGTGTCTAACATGACAAACTCAATTCTTTATATATATATATATATATATATATATATATATATATATACTTTAGATATTTTGCAATGTAATTTGTGAGATACTCTCTTACCTCAATCTTTAAAAAAAAAAAAAAAGAATAAAAAAAAAAGAATAAAATAAATTCAGTCTCAAATATTATGATGTGATTTGTATAGTATTAAGTGCCACATTATAGGCTACTCATAAACTAATTAATAGATAAAACGAAATAACATCATTTACTACACAATTTAGCAATAGCATTTTGAAATTAAATAGGCTGTAAATAATATACATGAAGGTCATAATCAAGGGAAAAGTAACAGTTTAGAAAGCACTAAGCCCGCATTATTGTGCTTTAAATTAATGTTGTAATTTATACTTATTATAATGAGGAAAAAGTTGGAACCAAAAGTATATTGCCTCAAGGAAGATAAGCTTTTATTTTCAAACATGCTAAGAAAAGTTGATCGGCCACTCTCACTTTCATATCTTGCTTCCTTGGAAATTCTTCAACTTTATTAGCCACAACCTACATAAATAAAATAAAATATAGCTATATGTTAAATATAATTATACTTAACATGCCAAATATCTTGTAGTTAAGTGACATAATTGTGACTTTTTTAAATGAGATGTCATAGAATTACAGACCCCATAAGATATCCCCAACACTATCTATCCTGCACAAATCACGGTGAACAAAAATATGGAGAGCTGCGCTGATTCACCCTCTCTAATCTCTATTGCAGATCTAATAGAAATCCGAAACTGGAACATGCTTTACTCTTAGAAGATCATATGTAGGCAATGATTTTGAACATACTTGCCAGAAAAAATTAGTTTTCACCTTGAGTCTTGTCCAGTAGGGTGCCACAGTAACAACCAACACTCCTTGGAGCTTCTTATAGCAGCTTCGTACTCAATAATCCCCTTTAACTTCATCCATCCATATAATCCTGTCCACTGTCTTCACATCTACAATTGGTAATGAACATTATAGAGGTTATGTCTTCTTCCTCAAAAATATTAGCTAAGAGGTCAACATCCCAGATGTGAGGAAGTCGACGAAGTGAGGAGAAATGAGTTCGGAGGCGATGAAATGAGGAGGGATAAGGTTGAATTAATGAAATGATACATGATTTAAATTAGGTAATGACTTTTGTAATTATATGGGTAATCAAATTCTATATGTTTTAAAAAGTTGTTAACCAATCAAACAATACGTATGACTTTCATCTTATTCCTTAGCTTGTGTCTAATGCATGAACCAAACACTCCCTTAGCTTGCTTTTTAATTTTATCACATTGCATCATTGACTTTCATTTGCTTGTCAAAATTAAGCATTGATAATATAAATGATTATTAGCGTATATTGATATAAGGTGAAGTACAATAGTCGGGAAACGTGTTTCCAGACAGTACAAGTCTCCAATTTTTCTCCCCTTTCTCCAGCGCTACTTGGGGGGGAGGGGGGTATTTCGGCATGTCGTCCACATAGTGCCCGAATAACTGGTCAGTCTGCACGATGACACTCCACCAAGTGTAAAAAGATTCCTGAAGTCAAGTTGAGATGATTCTCGAAGAGTCTTAACGACACAGAAAATTGAGGTTCGATACTCACGCCCTACAATCACTTGGTTGGTAAACAGGAAAGGAGGGTCAACAAGCTCGGTGTTTTTCTGAATGTCCCACCTACTTTGCTTCAATCCGGTACGTGGATCTGGTCAGGGCTAATCCGATCAGGTTCGAGTCAGGATTGCTCATGCTAGGTATTTCCTGTCAAACATCATTTTAAAATTTGTTATTTCACCATTTAATAAGTATAACTAATATTTAATTTTATCATTCAAGATTTAAAGGAGGACTAATTGTGACAAACAAATGAAAATCATAGATGTAATGATGCAAAATTAAAAGAATAAGACTAAATGTGACAATATCACAATAGTCGATGACTAAAATTGTAATTTTCTCTTTAGAGATTTCAATATTTCTTATTCCTTTTTATTTCTACTACTTGATATATATATATATATATATATATATATATATATATATATATATATATATATATATATATATTCTCTTAAATTTATCGAGTGATACTACATTCTTTTCTCAACAATCATTATATCAAAGACTCGGGTTCACCGTGCATATTGTGTACTTACAATTAATATATTATGTACATGCAATTAACAAATTATGTAGATGTTGAAAGTACACAATCTCGACCATGGTTCATAATGCACATGTTAGATTTTGATTCACAATACAATTTGCATTTTCTTAATTAATTTTCACCTTTTAATGTGACATTACTTTTTTTGTAATTATAGATTATTTGATTGCCATATACATTGTTTTTTTTTAAAAAAAAATTCTTAGTAAGGTTGATTAATTTTATGAGTAGTAGTTAAAGAATATAATCAAGGAATTTTACTATCATTTCAATTTTAATTTATAATAATAAATACACTATATTTTTGTCCAAAGGCAAAATTTCCTCGCCTCAAGACTCTACACTAAACTAGACAAGATAATAGAGAGTAAATCATGATGATTCAGCGGGCCGTTAAGATAGAAGGATTAGTGTATGATGTTCGATGGTCATAAGGAGCCCACACATTAAGTGTAACTCCTACACTGCAGCTGCTAGGGTTAAATATTGCGTAAATACACTATATATTTTCATTGCAAAATTTCTCAAATCAAAATATTTAATTCGATTTCAATTTCGATTCCACTTTCAAATCAAATCAAAACTTCCTATATATATGCTACCCTCCCTCTTTATGTATGGTTGAATAATAATAAGATATAGATGAGAGGAGAGGTATCTAGCTAGCTAGGAATGGGAATTGAAGTAAATTAAGAGTGATCTTTTTGGAGGAATGATTGGATGGTTTGGCAAAGGATAATTACCTTTGGTCTTCTTTTGTCATTTTCTAAATTTGTCGGAAGATGTCAACTTGGAATTATATTTATATACACATTGTGTTTTTCTTTTTACCAACAAATGACAGAAAGAAAGTGAACAATTTTTGGGACTCACTTACTAATCATGTCTACTCCTCAAGATGCTTCAAACTATGAATATATTTATATACATTTTATTTATGTCATAACTGGATGCATATTACATGGGATACTAAATGTGGTGTGGTGTGCATGTTTCATTTTTTACCTCTATTTTCTTCTAAACTTTGCATCTATCATAGATGCATTCTAATAATTAATGTTGTAATTATTACAAGACAAGGGTTAATAAAAATGCATACAATACAACAATTTTGCTAATATACTTAAATTCACATTCGAATGTTTTATTTGAGTTAAAGTCTCAAGTTTGAATTCAAGATGTTGTATTGTTTATGATTTCATATATATATCGATATGTTTATTTAACAAACATGAGTGATTTTTGAGTTCAATAATAGTGTTGCGTCTATAAATGTAAAAGTAAGAGTGACTATTTGTGAATAGTAAAAGTAAGAGTGTGTAGCAGGATTCATTTTATAAATAGAGATTAAATCGTACGGGAAACATGTATGAGAAAAATGGTTAGAGGATGCGGGAAGTTATGAATTGAATCCCTTGTGTGCACATGAAGACTAGGATTTGACTTGTGCACTGATTGCGAGACTCGCGATTTACATCTGCAGAAGCTCTAGAGGCAGGATTAGGCCGGCTTAAAATTAGTCCGGCAAAACTGAATCACTTAAGTTTAAAATAAATAAATAAATAAATAAATAAATAAAAGTGGGGTGTTAGAACATAAATTGAATTTACATAGATAGTTTAAAGCGATATTTTTTAAATAATTTTCACTTGTATTTGTATATAATGCATGGCATGTTATGTATGATGATGAAGAGAATGGGATGGTAGATAATAAAAAGATGGAGGAGAGCATGCATACAAAATCCAAGACGCATGCAAAACACCCTCATTATTTTGTCCTCTTTTTTTTTTTTTTCATTATTTATTTTTCACTTTTCTTTCTATTTCCTATTATATCCTCTTTCTTTCACTTTTCCTCATTTTCTTGATAAAGTTTTTTAACCAGAGGACAGTGATGTCAATTTCATCGGTTCTCACGTCAGCCTGACATGTCTCCCACTAGATTCCCTATCAATTCTCTCTTTTACAGTTTTACTACTACTTTTTAAAATTTGAAATAAACGAAATGAATTTATATTAATACAACTCATATGTTAAATTCACACATATGTAATATTTTAATTGATTCATAAAAAAAATTAATAAATTTTATTTTTTCTCTAATAAAAATATATACATGACAAGTGTTTTATTGTTGAGTGTAGAGTTATCATTTAAAAGAAAATTATGTAGATACGATAATTGCTTTTTATTTAGATTTAGAAATATGTTTAATATAAGTGTGTATGGTAATTACTACTTGAAGATGCGACTGATAAATTTCGCTCTTATATAATAGTTCCTAAATCACATGGGAGAGATAAACCGTATTAAAAAGACTTTTGTCCTGTTTGGTAAATGACTGCTAGCTAATTGGGTTAGGGAGTATAATTAGTTGATAACATTAGCTGATTGTATTAAAGTGTTTGTTAAATTAGCTGTTAGTTGATAGCTGTCTGGTATAATTTTTTCTCAAAAAGCTAATTGAAAAAATTGTTTTGAACAACTTTTTGAATTTAGCATTTTGGAGTTACAAAAATTGATTAATCAAACAATTACATTGATTTTTTAACCAAGTCAAATAACTCAGAGTGGTCAAATAAGTCAAAATTCTCTGATAGACTAATTATTTTACCAAACAAGACTTTTGTGTGAGAAATAGTATAATTGGTACTGGTATTAGAATCATGCTTGACTCGACCCACTTAGGTACTCCTTTCAAACAGTAATGTGGTGTTTGGTTGTGTGTAATTGAAATGCAATTATAATACAATTCTTTGAGCCCAAAATTACAATGTTTGGTTGAAAGGAATTCGAATTTCACATAATTGGAATTCATGCCTCCCCTATAAATTCCAATTCAACATAGCATGGAAAGGAAAAATATGTGGAAATGACCTTTTTGCCCTTACTTATTATGATGATTATTATTATTATTTTATTTAAAAGTTTTTTTAAAAAACTTATTTAATACTAAATAATTATAAACTATTTAATACTTTAATAGTTAGTACTAAAATATTAAATATCAACCTAAAAAACATCTAGAATTTTAAATTGTATAAAGATTTAGTGAATCAAAATATAACACAAAGTCACTACCCTACTCACAAAGTATTAATATTAGAGTACCTGATTTCGATTTTTTTTAATTACATTTTTGGATTTGCGATCAATTTGAACAATTTAGGGTTATTTCACTAAAAATGACATCGGTTTGAGCAAAATAACTCATTTGAATAACATGAACAAATAGCTAATCGGCAGCGTAGACATCTAGATGACCGCCTAAGCCACCTAGTCCGCCGTGACCTAGTTGGCGCTTAAGCCACCTAGAACAGTGATTTCGCTAGAAGTCTAGGCGATCGAGCGATCGATCACCACCTAGCACCTAGGCGCGATTTTTGCTACATTTATTATTATTATTATTATTATTACACAACGGCATTTTAGTCTTTATGTCACTCCTTTCCTTCACCTCCCCAATAATTCATCAATTACTTCCTACCAAATATTGTGATTCAAATTCTTACTTTATTCCACATTATTCTTTTACAATCAACTTATAATTCTTTTCCTCTTTAATTCCTTTCTTCCAACCCAATGCGGTAGCTCAAGTGGCAAGTGAGAAAGAATTTCGGGAGAATTCGGTTTGATTCCTGCAAGTGATGATTTCCCCTTAGCCAGCTCCTGTGCCTCTCGACGCGGATGAACTCGGACCGTTAAACGGATGGAGAAAGACGAGACAGATTTAAAAAAAAAAAATGGTTCCTTCCAACTAGGCGTGGGTAAGTTAGTGTGAAAAATACACTAATTGAGACTTTCCTTGTGAAAAGTAACTATAATGCTACCAAACAACAATTTACTTTGGCGTATTTGAGGCAATTCTATTTTGGGAAAAAAGGGGGTAGAGGGCATAATGGTGAATAAAGGAGAGGCGCAAACGAAGAAACGTTTGGGCTCTTTTTTTTTTTTTTTTTTTTTTTTTGTGGGTCACATTCCCATTCCTCCTCCTGATGCCAAACCAGGGACAGATGGTAGAGAGAGAAAAAGGCAAAGTTGGAGAGAGAAACCGAAACCGCACCCTTTCTTCCTTTTTCTATTAAATTTCTCTCTCTCTCCCACATCAACTGTGTGTAAAGAATAATTTATTCCACAGTATAATTAATAATATATAATAATAAAAAAACAAATTCCAGCCTGATTTAAGGAGTAGCAAAACATGCGATGAAACAAATGAGAAGCGCCTTCTTCTTCTTCTTCTTCTTCTCTCTCTCTCAAGCACGTACTCTCTTCTGTTCTTCACATATACATATATATATATACACATACATACACTCACAAACAAATCCTATATACAAACAGAAGTTTAGAGTTGAGAAAGAGTGGGGCGTTTCACGTTTTTGAGGCTTGGTTGGTTGTTGGGGTGAGGTGAATGATGGAAGATCTCAGCAGCCTTGTGCTTCACGCTGCGTGGCTGTGAAGGAAGCGTTTGTACGGTAGAGAGTGGAATTGAATAATAAGCGGGGAATTTAATTTATTTTTCAAGCATTTTTAGCTTGGAGAAAAAAGGACAGAGGTATATAGCTACCTAGCTGCAAATCATACAGTTATGTATCTTTGAGTCTGTGTGTGCGTGTTTTTCTTTTTTCTTTTTCAGTACATTTCTTGGTTTTTAAGTGTTTGAAAGTTTCCATGCTTCACACACAAGCTTCCAATTCATTCAAATCATCCCAACTGTGTTCTTATCTATACATGGATGTTGGGACTTCATTCAAAAAAAAAAAAAGAAAAGAAATTATACGGCGTTATTTATCTTTAGTATATTATAAACAAGCAGACATGATATGATAGGATTACTTTTGAGTGGGAGTGAGCTGTGAAAAAACATAATAGAATTACTTCAGTTTGATTATTGGTATATTGATCCCTGCAAACTCGTAGTATATCTATTATGATTTAGTATAGCTAGTTTATTCAAATTCATCTTGTTTTGTGTAGTTAGTCCTTGGAAAGGAAGAAAGTTGTTGTGTCTTGTTGTTTTCTAGGGTTTTTGGTTAAAGCTAAAAAAATTTGGTTGAATGAAAAGAAATATTGTTGATGTTTGATTTTGGAAGTAAGGTGAGAATTGAAAGATTATGTTTGCAGGCAAATTTGAAGGTTATTGGTTCTGAAATTGATTGATTTGTTATTGCTTATGAAGTGATGATGGCGGTGACATCGAGCTGTAAAGATAGTGGGAAAATGGGATTGGACAATGGGAAATATGTGCGGTACACACCGGAGCAGATCGAGGCTCTGGAGAGGCTGTATCATGAATGTCCAAAGCCAAGTTCGCTTCGCAGGCAGCAGCTCATCAGGGAGTGCCCACTTCTTGCCAATATCGAGCCAAAACAGATCAAAGTTTGGTTTCAGAATAGAAGGTATATCATCAATTCTTCTTCTGTTTTGGTTGTTGATTTTCATTTTCTGCCTCTCTGGTGTTGGTGTTGGTGTTGTTAATGTTGGGCGGAGGCCAGCAAGGGCCAAGTCCAGCACCAGGGATTGTTGCCCCTGGCTCTCGAAAATGTGATGGCCATCATTGCGCCTTCGTTACAAGTTATAATTTTTGGTGGAAGTGGTGAGCGCTTGATCTCACAAGTGGTATTAGAGCGAGGTGACGCGACTGCGTCCTAGCAAGAGCACGGGACTGGCTGGGAGGGGATTGTTGGGTGGAGGCCTAATAGTTAAGTTTATTGATTATAGCTGCTGTTGTATTTGCTTTGGTATGCAGATGCAGGGAAAAACAGCGAAAAGAGTCGTCTCGTCTCCAAGCCGTGAATCGAAAGTTGACAGCAATGAACAAGCTGTTGATGGAGGAGAATGATAGGCTGCAGAAGCAAGTTTCACATTTGGTGTATGAGAACAGCTATTTCCGCCAGCATACCCAAAATGTAAATAATTTCTTCTTCTTCGTTAATGATTCTTATTTTGATCCCTTAATGATTCTTATTTTGATGATTTATTTTACAGGCAGCCCTGACTACCACAGATAATAGCTGTGAATCTGTTGTGACAAGTGGTCAGAACAATCTGACTCCTCAGCGTCCTCCGCCAAGGGATGCAAGCCCTGCAGGGTAAATGGAGAACTTTTTTTTATTTTTAGCTCTTCAAATTTCCATTTACTTTCTCCACTCATGGAGGTTGAATTTGTGTATATTTTTCCCCAGACTCTTGTCCTTAGCAGAGGAGACTTTAACAGAGTTTCTATCAAAGGCTACTGGAACTGCTGTGGAGTGGGTCCAAATGCCTGGGATGAAGGTTAGCCCTCACCTCACCTATTTCACTCTCTAATTCTGCTCATCCATGAATTCTACTGTGTTGTCAAAAGAGTTAGTTTTACTATGAAATAATTATCTGTTTGTGTTGGGCGGAGGCCGGTGAAGGGCCAAGTCTAGCATCCTGTCTCTTGAAAATGTGATGGCAGTCTATAAGGAAATAAAGTTGCGCCTTCGCTACTAGCTATAGCTTTTGGCGTAAGTGGTAAACGCTTGATCCTAACAATTTGATCATTGGTCTATGACACACTCATCTTGCTCAATTATTGTGACCTAAACTCCATTTTTCCTTTTGTCTACAGCCTGGTCCGGATTCCATTGGAATCATTGCTATTTCTCATGGTTGCGTTGGAGTAGCATCGCGAGCATGCGGTCTTGTGGGTCTGGAACCTACAAGAGTAAGTGTGCTAAATGAAACATCTTAGTCTTAGTTACTGTTGGGCATTACAAATGGTAATATGCCTGTCACTTAATCCAGGTTGCTGAAATCCTTAAAGATCGGCCATCATGGTTTCGTGATTGCCGAGCTGTGGATGTTCTCAATGCAATGTCTACTGGAAATGGTGGCACCGTTGAACTGCTATACATGCAGGTTAGTTTTAGTCCTTTTGGGATACCTATTTTGTCCTTAATATGTTTGTTGATTTGTCTTAAAGGAATCTTTTGGGTTTTTAATTGAATCAGCTCTATGCTCCTACTACTCTCGCACCAGCTCGTGACTTCTGGTTACTGCGATATACATCTGTTATGGAAGACGGTAGCCTAGTGGTACGTCTCAACAATAATAGATATACTGCAAGTGAAAAATAAAGCAAACTAGGAGGTTTTATGTTATTGGAAGTGAGGAATAATATTGCGCTTTGAAATGTAACACATTCCTTTCTTTTCCCTGCATTTGTGTACATTCTAGATATGTGAACGATCACTGAACAACACTCAGAATGGTCCTAGCATGCCACCAGTGCAGCATTTTGTGAGAGCAGAAATGATGTCAAGTGGATATCTCATAAGGCCCTGTGAAGGGGGTGGATCAATAATCCATATAGTTGACCATGTTGATTTAGAGGTGCATTAATAAACTTTTTAAATTACTGGTGGCTATGATTCGTGTGCTTGTTTTACTGACAAAACCTTCCCATCTTCTCAAACAGCCTTGGAGTGTTCCTGAAGTGTTGCGTCCACTATATGAGTCATCGACGCTTCTTTCCCAGAGGACAACACTAGCGGTATGAATGATTTGTCGTCTATATTCATATATTTGCTTATCATTGTGACAATTGATTCCTTGATGATCCCTCTAAGTATAAAGTTGTTTGTGTTCCCTGAGTTTGTCTTTTAGGCTAAAGGATATGTCATTGTTGTTAACTTGTATTCCACCGTGACTTGGAATCACTTTTCAGGCTTTACGTCACTTGAGGCAGATCTCACAAGAAATTTCTCAACCTACTGTGACTGGTTGGGGACGAAGACCAGCAGCCTTGCGTGCGCTTAGCCAAAGATTAAGCAAGTAGGTTACCATTTAATCTCAACGTTTTCTGTAAACTTTCAGGATGTATATACTTAACTTTATATTGTGCAGGGGTTTTAATGAGGCCGTAAATGGTTTTACTGATGAGGGGTGGTCCATGATTGAGAGTGATGGTATTGATGATGTTACCATTATGGTGAATTCCTCTACAGCCAAATTGATGGGTGCAAATCTTCCTTATGCTAATGGACTTCCACCTATGAGTGGTGCAGTTCTCTGTGCCAAGGCTTCCATGCTATTACAGGTAAGGATAATGTCGATATACAGTGTATATCTGCTAAAGCAATAGGAAACATTAGCTCTATATGGTATAGAACATTTGTTAGGCTCTACAAGAAAAAAAACAATTTGATTAAGTATATTCATTTCTATAACAAGCCGTGAGGATATAGGTTTGAGCCGATCAGCTATGGATAACCTAAGCTGGTTTACTTCCTTGTGGTCCTTTGCCGGCTAGGGTCACAAGGTGGGGTTTACTCACACTCGAAAGGGTTGTGAGGTTTCCCTCGTCATCCAAAAAAATTTAATATACGACAGTTACTTAATGAGACAATGTTATTGCTATGATCATAATTCTGATCTTGGAGTGTTTCTTCTTGTTTGTGTGAGATTATCATATTTCGTTGAGGTTCTGCTCTAAAATATTTGCTTCGTTTTAACTCGAATCTCTTCCTGGAATGTCTCAAAGAGTTGTTCTTCGCTTGTAGTCAAAGTACATGCATTACCTACTGGGTATTGTTTTCGGAGTGAATGATTTTATGTCTTTCTTGGCACTCCGTGAGACCATCTTTCTTCTTTTTTGGCAGAATGTACCTCCTGCAATCCTTCTAAGGTTCTTGCGAGAACACCGGTCAGAATGGGCAGATAGCAGTATTGATGCTTATTCAGCTGCTGCAGTTAAAGCTGGTCCTTGTAGTCTACCAGTAGCCCGAACAGGAAGTTTTGGCGGACAGGTTATTCTTCCATTGGCTCAGACCATAGAGCATGAAGAGGCAAGTAGCTTAGTTTTTAATTCCAACCAATAAGGTGCCAGTGTCTAATTTCTACAAAAATTTCTGGCATCAAAGCCATAAACTGAGCATATATACTTCTTCTTTACTGTAAAACAGTTTATGGAGGTAGTTAGACTGGAAAACATGGGCCATTTTCGAGAAGATATGTTGACAGCCGGTGACATCTTTCTATTACAAGTACGTCTTTCCTGCTCCAATTAATTCATGATAATTTGAATCTTTCAAAGTGCTAAATAGTATAGTATTCAGTAATACAGTGATGCAAAATAAGCTTTCGGCTTAAATATTTTGTATAGAGTTTAATTAGTCAATGTAATACTCTGAGCAACTGTTTCTGATCTTTGTATTCATTACATTTCCTCAGCTTTGTAGTGGAGTGGATGAGAACGCAGTTGGCACCTGTGCTGAACTCATCTTCGCTCCCATAGATGCCTCGTTTGCTGATGATGCACCACTTCTTCCCTCTGGTTTCCGAATCATTCCTCTAGATTCTAGAGCGGTGAGCAATCGTGTGTTTATTATCAGCCAGATTGTTTTAGTTTGCTTATATATTGTGATCATCACCATCATGATGCAGGATGCCTCGAGTCCAAACCGGACGCTTGACCTAGCATCAACGCTTGAAGTTGGAACAGCTGGAACCAGGCAAACTGGTGATCAATCCAAACAGTGCAGTACCAGCAAATCAGTTATGACAATTGCTTTCCAATTTGCATTCGAGATCCATCTTCAAGAAAGCATAGCTGCTATGGCTCGGCAATATGTGCGCAGTATCATATCGTCTGTTCAAAGGGTAGCATTGGCTCTGTCTCCTTCCCAACTTAGTCCTCATGCCGGTCTGCGCCCTCCACCTGGCACACCCGAAGCTCATACTCTTGCCCGTTGGATCTGTCAAAGCTATAGGTGCGCTGCTCACTATGACTGTCTGTTTGAACATTGATTGTTCTTTCCATCCACTTTTGACATGTTGAAATGCTGCAGATTCTTTTTGGGCCTGGATCTTCTCAAATCTGCTAGTGAAGGAGGCGAATCGATCCTCAAATCATTATGGCACCACTCAGATGCTCTTATGTGTTGCTCTTTAAAGGTATTATTATAAACTATTTCAAGCTTCCATTCCTTCCTGCATCAGATCAGACAACTCTGGAAAAATGTAAACACAAACAATTATTTGCAAAACCAGAAATCATTGTTGGTACTCCAAGAAAGTAAACCCTTTTTGTCTGCAGGCATTGCCTGTTTTCTCATTCGCAAACGAAGCAGGACTTGATATGCTTGAAACCACCTTAGTTGCACTCCAAGATATTACTCTGGAAAAGGTTTTTGATGACAATGGCAGAAAAACACTCTTCTCAGAGCTTCCACAGATTATGCAGCAGGTATGCAACACAACTGCATTCTTACTCATATATGCATACATCCATCATCCATTATGCTGCAATTCATCCAATTATACATTGAGGGTAGTATAAAAAAATTGAAGCATGTGCTCCACAACACGTGTGTGAGCCAGTTACTTTTGACGAGGCTCTAAGCAACACGTTGACTATAGTCTCTTTTTATCGGGTGGCGCGGAAATTCGAATGCATGACCTTTGACATGGGGTTGGCTTTGATACCAAATTGAAAAATGTGCTCCATCTCAACTAAAACCTAAACTGGTAAAACTTATGCTCAACAGAAAATATGCAGCAGCATTACTGCATCACACCTCCCTGCCTAGTCTTGCCTTGCCACACTAATAGATTTGCTCATTGTATGAACAACAATGCATCATTTCAAACGTGTTGCCTGTAAACATACCTCATACTTTCCTTAAGGATATGCAAAACCGAAGCTTGTGTTGGGCGGGCGACTGCTAATTGTAGTCTCGCTATCTGCTTAAACTTTTAGTTGAGATAGAACACATTCTTCAATTGTCACTTATCGTTATTCTTTTCTGCATTTTCGGCAACAGGGCTTCACTTGTCTTCAAGGCGGCATCTGTTTGTCAAGCATGGGGAGGCCGGTTTCATACGAGAGGGCAGTGGCATGGAAAGTGCTGAATGAAGAAGAAAACCCACACTCTATATGCTTCATGTTCATCAACTGGTCTTTTGTCTGAGGTTTTATTTTAGCATTCTGCTTAGGAAGGAATCTGTATAAGAAACTAGATTAAACATCAGTGTTTGCTTATATACAATAGACATGCTTAATTTTGCCTTTCTAACTATCATTTAGTGCTCTGGTCTGTATGTAGTTTTCCAGGTTTGTGATACAACATAACATACATAGTTTTTCCAGAGTTAATTCCGAAAATGGTCCTCCGACCATGGTCATGGTCTTTTTCTCATTTTAGTACATCGATTTTCAATTGCACCCAATGTGCTCTTCTAACTATTGAAAATTAAGCTAAAATGGTCTTGTGTTAGTTTTTCTGTGAAATGAACTCTAAAAATAAGGGCAAAAATAGAATTTCAGTTTCTTCATCCACCTGCTTCATCTCTGCAAAAATTAGCGTTAAAAATGAGGTTTCTCTCTTTTGCATCGCCAATTAAGGTCACTAAATTGGAGATCAAACCCACGCATCGTCAAATAGACTATCTCACCCGAATTTGGTGAGTGCAGTGCATGTCAACAAAAAGCAGAACTAGCATCGGCAACACCAATTGCTTCAAACTTGCCTCGCCATCAACGCCTATCCTTTACTGTGCAATCGCTAGAGCAGCTTCTCGTCCTCGCCATTTCATGAAAAAAAAAAATAAAAAATTTACAGCACCTTTACATAGACGATAATAACAGGAAAAACGCCAAACTTGCTCTAAGTTTCAAACCAAGCTTGATTCAAGAAACTAAAATTTATTTTTGGAAAGATGCATGACGTAGGTGATGAACCATTTTTCAACAGGATTTAGTAATGATTAGAACCCAACACAGAGCCAAACTAATTTTCAGATTTTCTTAAAGTTGAATAAACCAACTTCATCTTGTACTTGACAATGAAAAAACAAATAATTTCCACCATGTACCTTCATGTTTTCTTACCATGGAAAATTCGAGACTCTTGTTTCGTCGTACTCAGCTACCAAAACTTTCCTTGCTTCTTATGCTTCTTCTCATATCTATACCCTCTATAGTTTCTAGAGATTCTTCAAATGGCAAAAAAATGTCGAAAAGAGGGTATAATTTTTACACTAATTTTTGCATAGGTGGAAAAAACAGTTGAAATTTCATTTTTGCCCTCATTTTTTACGACCAACTAACGGAAAACCATTTTGACTTAATTTTCAATAGTTGAGAGACTACATTGGGTGCAATTGAAAGTCGAGTTACTAAATCGAGAAAATGTCATAGTCGAAAGACCATTTTAAAAATATACTCTTTTCCAGATTACATTGGGTTGTGAATCAAACTCATCTCATCTTATGATTCTATGAAATGAAACAAAGCATATACATAAAATAAATTTAAAACACCAATTTGAATTCAACTTAACCACTTTCAAATACTCATTTAAATGAGATAGAGCCAAGTATAAAACACTATGTACATTATTAATATAATGAGAAATGCAATGATATACTCCGTATTTATAAAAGCAATATATTTATGTCTTTGAAATTTAAAATAAATGCATTGGCTTTATTTAGGTATTCAAGTTGAGCATAATTTATATATATATCCTTACTACTAATAAAAACAAAATCTTATTTTTACAACTTCCCGCCCAAATTACCTCCCAAGCTATTACTATATAAAATCTAATAATCATTATTGATAGTGTTTATTCCCTTCAATACGCTCCAAATATACAAAATATGCATAAACTTGTATGTAAAGGACAATGTGGATCCGTAAATAAGCTCTCAAATCTTCTCTTTTATTTATTGTTCTTGAATGGTCTAGAGAGAGGAGAGAGCATTGCCTTTTGGATGAACTCTAGAAAGAAGAGGAGAGGGGAAAAAAGCCCCTTACATGTAGGGTTAATGTCCCTTTTATAGGGTTAATACACGTACTCGCGTACCGTCTGCGTATAAAATACTTAGGGTCGTATATCCCGGGTATATTCCCTATCAATTATGGTAAATAATAGCTCAATAAAACAGTTTTCATATATAGATATATTTAATTTTTATATACTTAAGGTATAATTCTATAAGAACAAAATAAATTATCATTTAAAGAATAACCATCGGTATACGGTATTGTTACTGGGACTCAAACTGAGGTTGTTTCCTAATTGCAAATCACTGGGAACTGTAACATATAAACATTATGTTAAAGATGCGTGCATTTAAACCTTAAGGTGCGTGGTTTCAAGGCTTAATGTGCGTTAATTAAAATATACACTGCCTTACAATTCAAAAATGTTAAGATTTTCAACTACAAAGTTTTAACTGCGTAAATTTAAAGCTTAAACTGCATGATTTGAGTAGTTAAGGTGCGTGCTTTGAAGGATTAAGGTGCGTTAATTTAAACTTCATTGCCAAGCCCTTAATTTGTATACTAAAATCTTAAGGTGTGTAAACTGTACTAACTCCTTAAGATGCGTTGATTTAATGTTTAAGGTGCGCTAATGTAATAGTGATAGGATTTAAGGTGTATAGATTCAGTGATTAAGGTGCGTCAATTTAATGACTACACTGCCAAGCTATCAGTGTGTATACTTAAACATTTAGGTGCGTATACTACCTCCTTAAGGTGCTTCGATTCAAGGCTTAAGGTGCGCCAATATAACAGTGGTAGAATATAAGGTGTGTAGATTCAGTGTTTAAGATGTGTGCTTTTTATCCTCAAGTTGCGTCAATTTAGTAACTACACAGCCAAGCCATCAGTGCTTATACTTAAACCTTTAGGTGCGTAAACTACCTCCTTAAGGTACATCGAAGATGGTTAAAACTACTCCTTAAGGTGCGTAGAATTTAAGGTGTAAATCCTTTAGATCCTATATTTAAACCTTAAGGTGCGTATACTTTTTGTTTAAGGTGCACATTATTCATAATCCTAATCTTATGTGTATAGAAACTTGTTTGAAATAGCGATTTGAAAATTGAATGATGAATAAAATACCTTGATCGAATTCTTTTATTGCTGGACAATTGCCGTTGTTTTTGAATTTAATACTTTGTTTGATATAGTGATAAAACGATGAACAGAGTATACTTTATAGGTAATAATTGAGATTGGAAATCAATAAAGAGTAGGAAATAATGGAGATTAGGAATCCATGGAGAATTAGGAAAGAGAGACGCGC
Source organism: Ipomoea trifida (assembly GCA_003576665.1). Taxonomy (NCBI): domain Eukaryota; kingdom Viridiplantae; phylum Streptophyta; class Magnoliopsida; order Solanales; family Convolvulaceae; genus Ipomoea; species Ipomoea trifida. Next base: position 1,743,105 of record CP025649.1, on the reverse strand, counting down.
AGAGATGTTGTCGAAGATGGTTAAAACAAAAGGACTAAAAAGCCCTTAATTAGCCGTTTAGGTTAAATTGGCGCGTCGGATACTGTCTGTTATATCTACACTAATCTAAGGCTTAGATTCAACCCCATTTTTTACAAGAGCTGCGCTTATGCTTTGCATGGGAACCCCTCCCTATATATAAGAGGTTCCAGTTGCGGTCATGCGGTTAGATCTGAGCCTTTGATCAAATCTAGATCAACGACTCAAATCAATGAAATTTTTTTTAAAAAAAATGCGGGTCTCGAACGAAGAAACATAAGCTAAAAATGGCGCACCTTAAGTGATAGAAACACGCACCTTAAGTGTTAGAACAACACACCTTAAGTGTCAATTAAAATGGCGTACCTTAAGTCTTAGTATCGTGAACCTTCAGTTTATAACAATGGCGCACCTTAGGTGATACAAAGACGCACCTTAAGAAGGAAAACCACGCACCATAAGAAGAAAAATTATGCACCTAAAGCTTTAGACAGACGCACCTTAAGTTTCAACCAAAAACTCAACTTAAGTTATCAACTAAAGAACTGACACACCTTAAGAAGGAAATCCACGCAACTGCACGCACCTTAAGTACAAGAAACCACACACCTAAAGAAGAAACACGACAGAGCTTAATTACAAGACCTACGTACCTTAAGCACAAACCCTATGCACCTTAAGTTTGACATATATGGAAAATGACCAAATTGTCACCGCATTTTTTTAAACGTTGTTAATCTTGGACGTTAATTTTGGCAAGATCAATGACTCTCCTCTCACTGCATAACTGCGCCTGAGCAATCCCAACACACGAGAATCGATTTATATATATATATTATATTCCGTAGGAAAGGAAGGAATGCCTAACGGGATATATAGGTTGGTTGATGTTAGAGATAACGCACTTGCACATATCAAAGCATTGAGAATCCTTGGGCTAGCAGGAGATACTGTTTGGTTGGGATATTGGCGTACTCTCTTGTGGCTCTCAACATTTTCCTTTCTCTTCTGATTCCTGAGAAGTAAGTTGCATTATAGATTTAGAATGCATGAGTAGTAATCAAGGGCGGAAGCCTTGGGCGTTACCCTCCTCTAAATCACCCTCAAAGACGCTGGAAATCTTCAATTATTCCACTGGGTAACATTCAAGTGAGTAGTTAATGTGCAATGAACCAACTTATTTGCTACTGTTTTGGCACATAAATTCTGCATTTATATTATGAAATAAAAACCTTGGAGACAAGTTTTGATCAGTTTTACTTGGGAGAATAATCTTTCTCTATCTAAACTAGCTACATGGAAAATGGTATATTGTATTGTATACACACTACACTGCAGCAGACCAGTACAAGTGATAATGGCATCAGTTGCATGCCTCCCTCCTGGCTCCAGTAAGCACTTTGATGCCTTTATCTTCCAAAATGTAGCAATAGAGATCACCCTGGGTACAAAAACGCAACAGTTTGGACACCCTTTCAACTAAAATAAATTCCATAACACCTTCCAACTTCATGTATTTTGATATGATATGGCCTGTTCACGAGATTTGGTTCATCCTGTGTAAAATAAAGCTTGTACCCACCCTAAAATATGTTTGACTTAAAAACCAGAAACCCATATCTAGCTTCCACAGACATAGACATAGGTGGCAGGCAGATTAACCCATCCAAAGCTTTAAAACTCTGTCTTTGCCACCAGAGGCAACTTTCTCACCATCTGGACTCCAGTCAACAGCAAACACCTTCAAAAAGTTTAAACTCAAAATAAATTCATACACCATAGTACCATATTATATAGTGAAAAGTAATCCAGATTTAACTGTGCCGTTTTTCACCCCTGGAAAGGAGTAGAGCTTACCTCATCTGCATGGCCAGGAAGGTCTTGTTTCAACTTTTTTGTCCGAATATCCCAAACCTATATAATGAAAATAAACAAGTAATTCACTCAAAAATGAAGCTACATTGTTATAGTATGTAAGCTGCATGCAAGAGGCAATTCACTAATTAAGTTAAGAGTTGGATTTTGATGATAGCTTAATGTACAAAGATCCTTAGATTGAATCTCAGGTGCTTGAGATATCTCAAGATTTATTAGGTCTTCCACATTAATACAAATCTTCAAGCAATTATTAGGGTGTGTTTGGTTGACCGGTTTAGTTATCAGGGATGGATATCAAAGTCATTGTTATTGTTTGGTTGGCAGGTTTTTAGAACACTACTACATGTTTTGATTACCCTCTTAATTGCAAAACTCATTCCCTATTAAATAAGGGTTTCATTATCTTCCTCCTCAGCCACTTCCCCCAACTATTAATAATCATTCACATTCCACCCTACAACCAAACATTCAAAATACTTTCACCAAAACTCATTACCATTATCAAGTATTTGATACCCATTCCAATTCCGATTCCATGTGCGAACCAAACACACCCTTAGTGTTTTCAGATCAATCTCACTAAATGTTACCCCACTTGGCAATTATAGTAATTCCACTCTATGTTCCACTTGTGGAGAACAATTACCAGAAGAAAATACATATTTTTTTACCTTCAAGGTTGAGTCTTTGCTCCCACTCAAAAGCAGCCTACTGTCAGCTGACCAGCTGTCAAACAAAATAATCATCGTAACTACATCTACATCACCTAAGTGAATCAAACATTAGAATAGATACTCAGAATCTCACCTGATCTGATAGACAGGTCCAACATGACCACGGAAAGCGGCAATGAACTTTCCACTAATACCATTCCATAGCTTGACTGACTTGTCAAATGATGCACTTGCTATCCATTGTCCATCAGGGGAGAAGTAAACATGATTAACAAGCTGCAACAAGAAATTACAATAATTAATGCTGCAAAGATCCACAACAAATAATAATAATAAATTTATTAGTGTTTTAGATTATTATTATTCTTTCCAAACGTAATCTGAGAGTAACTGATGTTGCAAGATCAAAATTGAGATTTGTTGTACTTCAACAGGAATAATAAATAGCATATTACTAGAAAATACTATACCTGTTGATGACCAGTCATACGAGTTTTGGGGTGTTTACTGACAGCAGGTTCCCACAGGAACATTGTGAAATCATCTGATCCAGAAACCAATCTCTCAGGAGCATTACCTCTCATTTTATTGTACCTTTCTAATGCTACCTGAAGAATGTATGAATAAAAAACATGAGAAATTCACAGTGAAAGGGAATACTTGAAATAAATATAAGTAAAGCTGTGAGATCAAGAGTTACCTTCTTCATTTCCTCAGGGGAAGAAAAGTTTTTACTAGTGTGATCAAAAGCACCAGTGCGAAGTACATATTCAGTGCTTAATGCCAAGGAGTTAACCCAATGTCCATGACCCTGCATTTGCAGCGAGAAATAGTATTATGAAAGTGATCAACTCTAAATAATAAGACAGTTAAAGGTGCTTCTGACAGTAAATTCTTATTACTGTAAAGGTAGTAAGAACAGCAACTAAGATTACAAATCTCTGAACAATTTCCACTCTCTTAACCAACAAATTAAGTTGTTCTGTTTTTATTACCCTATTTTGGGCATAGAATACATAGGCACTTGCATATGGTAATCCATGTTTGAGATACGGAATTGTATTTTGGCTCATTAAATCGCTTTTGTCAGCCTAAGAAGGAGAAGCTACAAATAGTAACAGGAAGTACATATAGCATGTAGCCAGACGAAAAGAACAAATATTTAATGCTAACCAAAATACAAAAGGAATTACCTTCAACTCACGAATAAGCTTCCCCTGTGAAGTTTCCCATACCTTGATTGTACAGTCCTGAGATCTATAAATGCAAATAATAATAATAATAATAACAACAATAATAATAATAATAATAATAAAATATATATATATATATATATATATATATATATATATATGAAAAAAAAAAACTTAAACTGTATTAGAGAACGCGTGTACCAATGTTTCTATTTCCATTTGTCAATTTTCACTATATAAATTAGTAGAATCCTTGAAGCATTCAAAGGAAAAGAAGAAATACAACGCCTTATACCAAGTGAGCAAACCATAATATGATAGCTTTGTGTTTGCAAAGATCAATAACAAAATGCACCCAGAGAAATTTATGCTTTTGCAAAAAAGCCTGATATAAGTTTAACCTTCAAAAGAATATTAGCTGTCTATTGGTGGAAGTGTAAATCCTTCAACAGCAAAAATGCAAAATAAATAATAAAAGACATCAATAAAATGGTAGGTGAAGTAGATTACGTACCCTGTATAAATCACTCCATCTCCACCCCATTTCACGCAAGTGATAGCAAGTGTATGACCACTAAGACAAATAACGCATTTCCTCAGTGTAGCGTCCCATATTCGTGCATCACCATCTTTACTGGCACTTACAAAGCGGCGACATGGAGCACTGAGGTGTACAGGTTCCCAGGAAATACCAGTTATCCATTTCTTGTGGCCCTGAAACATAATCAAGTATAAACCATTTAAGTTGAAGGGATATAAGCAATTCAAATATGACCTTTAATCTGACCCACTGCAACAAAATGAGGAAAAGCAAAATGAAAAGTTTGAATGAGTAATTTATTAATTCATTTATAAACAGTCACACATGCATATGTAGGGAGGGGGAACATAGCATGCACAAGCAGAGATGAATGTCAATACTCTCATAACTGTAGGATGGTTGGGGAATTGGAAAGAAGTTATAAACAAAACTGAAGTTCACCGTCCTCATTACTGATTATCCTTCTGGAGGTACCAGATTTAAAATCCATTTGCAATTGTGTCAAGAAAGATTCATGCCCAAGGAAGTTCTGATATGTAGTCATTGTGCCACAAGTTTCTATTAGGACATACCAAAGAGGTGATGTTGCTTAAAAAGTCACAATTCCTAGAGTTGGTTAGCAAGTCATAAGCTAAGCATCAAAGTGTTGCTTTGGAAGTGGAAATTCCTAGAGGTGGTTAACAAGCCATAAGAAAGTCAAGTTGCTAATCAGATAATGTTAAGGGAAAAGGGAGAGCAAATCTTAAGTCTGGTCATGATTGGTTGGATCAAGCACCATGCCTGGTGGAAAATTAAGGCATCAATTTATTATAGGTTTATCACCACTAAAAATCATTTCATGATAAGATTATATCAACTTAAAAAGAAGTAGGATGTGCAATGGTGAAAGAGTAACGGAACCAGTGATCTCAACAGTTAAACAAAGGCACTCAAATGGAGACTTACAGTAAGAGGATTGCCCAAAGGGTTCCCAGTCTGTGGATCCCAGCATATAAGCTCCCCAGTTTTACTTCCACTCACAAGGTATTTACCATCAGGTGACCACGCGATACAAAGAACCCAGTTTTTATGACCTAGTAGCAGAGAGAATATGTTGCCACTTTAGTTTATGAAATATACCTCAAATTGATCAAATTGCAATCTCAAGGCTGGTCAACCTAAGTAGCCCCTGCTGCATGTCCAGGTTGAAATGTGCATTGCGTAAGTGCAACGAGTGTGGAGCAAGATTTTGTGTCTAACCTTTACATGTGAACAATGGTGTTTGGGTATTCAAATCCCATAATCGAACCGTGGTATCACCTGAGCCACTTGCCAACTGCTGTCCGTCAGGGCTGAAGGCCACTGAAAGTACAGCTTCGGTATGACCTGCAATTAACATCACAATACAAGGAATTATTTCATATAAATGCAAAACACAGATATATATATTTACTAATTTGCAATCCCGAGTAAAATATTGACATAAATAAAATAGGAAATAACTATGGTCCAAAGAAATCTTAACACAAAATTCACAAAGTTAAAGCTGCAAATTATTGATTTAAATTCTTGATAGAAACATAGTCTTGAGTGAAGAATCACATGAAAAAGAAAAAAAAAATGTTTATGCAAGTATAGTTTTCTGACTATCAATAATGTTCAGTAATGACCAAAGACAGAAAATTAAATACCAGCAATTGTTGCAGAACATCGGGTTACAGGACGGATCCGGAAAACTGCTTGAGGTTGATATACTATAGTCAAGACTTTCTCAACAGAAACTGCAAATATATTCATTAAAAGAAAGTTTCAATTTAGATTATAGTGTTAGTTACGTTTCTTAAAACAAGGATTAAGTTTGAATAGTTCACTCTGGGATCCAATTACCTTTGTTCTTTTCTAAATATGAACCAAGATGCACCACCAGCTCTTGGTCTGAGATATAAAATGCATAAGGCAATTTTTCATCCTGAATATAAGAAATGTCAGAGGGTGCAACTTACAAAGCCATATAATGTAAAAGCAAGTCATCGTCCTAGGCTTCAAAAACATATCCTACAAACTCCAAAAATCACACAGCCAGAAAACTCCTATGTTTAAGCGTGACAGCAGATAAAATGGTTACCACCATTGGTTTTGTGAGTTTATCATCCCCTGCTTGCAACTAAAATCTAAATAATTGAACCACACTGGTGTGCCCATGTTCTGGACATTATTGCATTCAAATTGGGTATATTAATGACATACCAACATTTAAGCTTATCCCAAAAATAACAAAATAAATAACATTATATATCATCTTCTCTTAGTTGAACTTACCCTTCACTACATGCAAGTAATTTTCACGAACAAAAAAACAGCAAGTTTAGAATTTTGCTAAAAAAACAAACCTGGTTAGTTAATATTATTTCAACTTACGTTGTTAAGAAGCTTGTTGACCATTTGATTGAGCTCTTTGGGACCAGCGATTTCGGGAAGGTACATCGAAGTTCCAAGTGGAGTACCCTCCGGGTCTGTCAACCGACACATGACACTACTCGTGGAATCTCTGAGCAACGGAACGGGAGCTTCCACGTCCATTGCTTCGGACATTTTTTGCTGCAAAATCAAGCTTCAGGAGTTACCAAGATGTCTCAAAGAGGCAGTCAGGGAGTTGAAGGCAAAGGGTGGCACTAATTGGTAGAGCAACAGAAAATGAAGCTTTTAGGGTTTGACAGCGTTTTAATCTTTTAGAACGGTCAATTTTCATTTGTATTTTAGATGAATTGTAGTTTTAACCCCCCTTATACAAAAATAAATAGTAGAGCTATCAATGAGGGCTGGCGGGGCAGGCCCGTCAAAGCTTGCCAAAGCCCACCTTCATGATGGGACGAGCTAAAAAGCCCGTCAAATGCAGGCCCTAAGAAGGGCCAGCCAGCCCTGCCTCCTTAGGCCCACAGGAATGGCGGGGCCCGCCAGAATTTATTTTTTTTAATATAACTATGTTAATCTAGAGGGCTTCGGGCTGTCCATGTCGGGTTGCCGGGCTTATTATATCTAGAGGGCTATTTATATTTAAAACATGTTATTTTGTGAAATTTATAATGAGTTATATATATGTAAAATATTTTGTGATTTAGTTATAAAATTTGTTTTAAAAGATAGTTTACTTTGTTATGACTTATCTAGTCAATGTAGTTTAGAAGTTCTATTGTGCATCATTGTATTCAAATTAATCTTTAAAAAAAAGACTTGAACTTGATCTAACTAACAAAAAAAGTATTTATAAATATGATATCAATAGAGAAGTGTCTAATTTATAATGTGTTTTCCATTCGAACAATTTTATCCAATTAATTATGTTTTAGTTATGAATATCATTTATCACGTTTTAATGTGTTTTATTTATTGCTCACAATAAGTAAGATGTCATGCTCTGCTCTTATTTGTAAGTTTTATTTTGTAAATTTTTATTAATAATTACTGTATTATTTACTATAAATCTATAATAACAATGTGATTGTCTATAACCTTACTTGGTTAGTTGGTTTTAAATTGTTTATTCATTTTTATAAAGTATAATTCTTTATTTATGAAAACACCAATGTTATTATTAATTATTTTGCATTTACTAAAGAATCTAGAGTTGTTTTCATTATAATTATTGTGTACGCAAAAATGTTAAGATCGAATTTTCTATTCCAAACTTCAGATATTTTCGTTCTCTTTTGAGTATTCTCACTATCACTTATATCAATTTCATTCACACTTTGAAAAGAGATTTCTTTTATACCTAAAAATAAAATAAGAGTATAAAAAATATAATTGTGAACTTACCCACTGGAGACTGCACTACTGCCTGCTGGAGCCTGGAAGAGTGGAAGTCCCGCCTGCACTTCATACAAAATTACAAATAAGAAGTCAAAAGTTTGGATTAAGGAATTAACCAATAATCATACATTATGACATTATATACTTTGAAATTGCTAGTGCAAATGTGCAATATAGTATAGCTATTAGCTTCTCTGTAAGGAGTGTAAGCCATTAAATTAGGTAATTAACCAATCCATTTTTCAAAGTAAAAAAACATACACAGAGCCGCACAGAGCTGACAAAAATATATACATAATTAGTTAATTACAATTAACCTTTTGGAGTTTTGGTACAACAATGGTTTCAAATGGTCTGGACTCTGGAATGTAGCGACGACGGGCGGTGACTCCTGTGAGCAGCAGGCGGCGGGCGTCGTGCGGCGAGCGTCGGGCGGTGACCGGCAGGAGGCGGGTAGCGGGCGGTGCTCCAGTGAGCGTTGGGCGGCGGACTGCGGTGATCGGCTGCCGGCGGGCTTGCGGGCGTTGCGGCAGTGCGGAGTGCGGACTTCTGCGAATCTGCCGCTGCGGGAAGTACAAAACTGAAATTTGGATGCTTGGAGCCTTAGAGGAGTTGGAGCGGCTGCGGGAGACTGAAAATGGTGTGCTTATCAGAATTTAGAACCCTAGTTTTGTTTTCAAAAAAAAAAAAAAAAAAACCCTAGTTTTAGGCTTTATTCTTTTAGACTAGTTTTATACGCGCATAGCGCGAATGGGTTAATGCCCAATGTTTATATCTAAATAAATATTTGAAAGTATATCAATGCAAGATTATATATGAGAAGTTTATACATGGTAATTGAATGTCGAATTTTGTTATTTAAATATCTAACTCAAAGTATATATATGAATCTAAAATAATATAGAAAATTCATTATAATTATTACTAAAATAAATGTTTGCAACGTTGTAAAATCGATAGTCTAAATATTTGGTCTAAAAATGATAGTCTAAATAAATACTCCGTACTACTTTTAATTTGAATTTTTTTAAAGTGTTCTTAATTCTCTTTTGAGTAACATTGTCATTGTTTTCAATTCATCTTTACTATTTGTTCTCTTCCTTTTTATTTGTTGTGTGTTATTTGCAATTCGGTTATTGTTGGTAGCATAGATGACAACGTCATGCAATGAGATTACGATATAGGAGCTATGGACTTTCCTTTAGGTGCTCTGCTTGAGGTTCATTTGGTTCAACCATTATTGTTGAATGGGTTATTGTGGATAAAGAAATTCCTAGTTTAAGAAAAAAGATTAAATAAATTAATAAAAATTTGAAAACTTAAAATATTATGTATTCCAAAGATATTAAAAGGTAATTTCTCGCTTCAATTTGCTGGGTAATGGGTTATTTGAGTACTTTCATTGTCAACAATCCCCCAAGTAGTTAATATGATTGGTTTCAAACTATTCTTTTTTTTTTTTTTCATGGTATTAAAGAAATACATATGTATCATTTTTTGGTGTAACTACTAATTTATTTAATTCAATAAGAGTAAAATAGAGTGATTCCATTTCAATTTGTTAGACTATTTGAGTACTCTCTTTGTCAACCAATCCCAAGTAGTTAATATAATTAGCTTCAAATTATTCAAATTTTTTTTCATAGTATTAATAAAATATTTGGTAAATAAATATATAACATTATTTTGTACTATAACTTTGATATTTAATTACAAGATATTGTAAAAATAAGATAATGGACAATGTAATGAATTAAAGAATATTTGCATGAGAGAAAATAAAGACAATATAACTAATGAAATTATTTCTCTTATTTAATTTAATTTTTTGATAATGAATAATTTTTTCAAATAAAAGTATTGTAGACACATAATTCTAAATTAAAGAAATACATATGTATCATTTTTTGTTGTAGCTACTAATTTATTTAATTTAATAAGAGTAAAATAAAGTGAAAAACTTAATTATGTCAAATTTGATTGAAATGAGGTTCGAACCTAAGACCTTTCTTATAGAAATTAATGGGTTAGTTAAAAGTTAACGGAATATTAACAGAGAAGAGAATATTTAACGGAAAACTTAACGGAAAATCATAAAAGTAAGGTTAAATTAGGTAATCTCTATGAATAATATTAATCAGAAGAGTTAATACCACAAATGGTCCTCTGACTATTGGGGTAGTACTCCTTTTAGTCCTCAACTTTCAATTCGACCACAAATGGTCCTCTGACTTTCATTTTTGACCACAAATAGTCCTCTGTTAAAATTTCTGTTAAATAGGTGTTAAATCTAGGGGTAATATCGTCAAATTGATTAATATTATTATGATTACTTCTTTTTTAAAATTATATGACAACATAATTAATTTCAAACATTAATAAACATTAAGTTAATAATTATAAAAACAAAATGGACGTGACAAATTACATAAATGAACAAATTAATTAAAAATCCATGATTAATGTTCGTAATTTGTACTTGATTAATTATATTAATTCAACGGTGACAGCCTTCAGTTATGTCCCAAATAAAATGTTTGATCAACTAATGAAAAATGAAAACTATTAATCGGCCATGTATGAACAATCATGAAAATGAAGGAAGCAAGGTTTATTTAAAAAAAATTTCTTCCATTTTAATCTGTTGGTTAAATTAAAAAAGATAGCACTAATAATAAATCTTCATTTTGTACGCATAATTACGAGAAAAATGTGTATTGTCTTTTTATTTAGGAGTATTTATATTTGTTAATTGTTTCAATTATGCTTGTTGGTGAAAAATTATAAACATTTTTATTTTATGACCATTAGATATATCAATTTGACGATAATACCCCTAGATTTAACACCTATTTAACAGAAATGTTAACAGAGGACTATTTGTGATCAAAAATGAAAGTCAGAGGACCATTTGTGGTCGAATTGAAAGTCGAGGACTAAAAGGAGTATTACCCCAATAGTTAGAGGACCATTTGTGGTATTAACTCTAATCAGAATTATCTTAGCCATCTATTTGATTAAATAATTCATCTGAACCATCCATTTGATTACCGCCATTTTTTCTACCCATTTTAGGCCTAACTCTCTTTGGCTCTTATTAGTATAGTAGATAGAAATTAGAAATTACATTTTAGTTATTTTTTTTTTTAAGTAGTCCGACGGACTACCCGCTAGTAGGGGTGTAAACAAATCAAATATTTTTAGTTCGATTCATGATTCGAATTTGAATATTTCGATTCGAATTTGAATTATTCAAATATGAATCCGAATTCGAATACATATTTCGAATCGAATACGAATCAGAATATATTTGATTCGACTATATATATATATATATATATATATATATATATATATATATATATATATATATATATAATATTAATAGAATATTAGTATAATAGTATATTAATAGAAAATTTTATGCTATTTAATTTTAAAATTTTATTACATTTTATCTTAATTTATTGGAGAACTTGTAAAAAAAATTAAGTTAGGCATTTTGAATTCGAATATTCGAGTCAAATCGAACTGTTGTCTTTTACACAAAAGACAACACTTTTGTCAAAAACTGTTGTCTTTTTAGTGTTGTCTATATGCATTTTTTCTTGTAGTGAGAATTTATAAATTTTTTTTCAAATTATTTGATACTAGTATTTTTTTTTTTGAAGATATATTAGTATTTTTTTTCTTATTTAATTTAGGGCCAATTTTTGTTGTTACGCCCCGAGCCTATAAAATGATAGGACCGGGCCTGCATAAATGGGGAATACTTTAATTCAAGAGTTCATTGAAGTATGCATAGAATTTAATTGAAATCTTGTTAGTAGATGGTACGTAACGTTTATTAACATGCCTTTGGATGATTACTTCTCTTAATGAAAGTTTGGTGTTGAAATCAACCCACTTTTTGCATACACCCAATTTCACTTATAAAAGTAACGAAAATTGGGGTTTGAAATCAACCCACTTTTTCTCTCTCTAGCTTCCTTGGCTAGCCTTCCTTGCTCTCTGTGTTTTTTCTCCTTTCCCTTCCTGTGTTCTTTCTCTGTGGTTCTCGTTTCCAGTCATTGTCTCTTTATGGAACAGTTGAACGGTGAATCCTCTGGGGTCAAGTCCTTACCCGCTGACCAGTCTATGGACAATGTCCTTGGTTATGAATCGGAGCCCACTGATGAGCTAGTAGATGCTTATGCGACCTTGGAAATCTCTGTTGAGGGGTCGGACGACAGGGACATTCGGCGTTCTGAGGACATCAACCTAATGTTGGTTGGGAAACTCATTACAGACAAGTTGGTGAAGTTTGCGTTCATGCGTGATACAATGGCTGCAGTATGGCGCCCAGTTAAAGGCATGGCAGTTGAAGATCTCGGTAACAATTTCTTCCTATTTCAATTATTCCATGAGCTAGATATGCAGAGGATCATTGCGGATGGGCCATGGTCCTATGACCAGAGCCTACTTGTGCTAGCAAAGATGCAGCCGGACATACCACCATTGGCAATGACACTTGATAAAACTGAATTCTGGATTCAAGTCCACGACCTTCCATATGGATTCTTCTCGGAGAAGATAGCGACTGCCATTGGTAACCATGTGGGCAGATATGTGTGTATTGATGAAAGCAACTTCGACGGATGGTGGAAAACGTTTCTTCGTATTCGTGTTGAGATCGACATCACGAAACCACTAATGAGCAAAATGAGAATACGCCAAACTGGAGGTGAGTGGTCATGGATCTCGTTCCGGTATGAACGCCTACCGAACTTTTGTTTCATCTTCGGTATCATTGGCCATACGGAGAAGTACTGTTCGAAGCCGTTTGAGAGCATTTGCCTTCCAGAGGAGAAGCAGTATGGAGCCTGGATTAGAGCTGCTAATCGGCGAGCTCCGCCGGTGGCCGGACGTCGTTGGCTGGTTTTGGATCATGGCAGAACCAATGGAATAGTACCGCCGGCTCGTGGAGGGGGGAGTACGGAGCAAGGGGTGCCAGTCATAGTACCGGGTACTACGAATTCTGGGACAAACCCACAGTGTACGATGCAAGACAGAGGGGAACACGTATCGCCTGTCACTATGGACTGTGACGAGGTGACAGGAGACGTGGCTGAGGTGGCAACTTTTAGGGCTGAGGAACCTAATGATAGTGATGGGCTGACGGTTGTGGACCAGAAGAGAAGGAGAGTTGAAGCTGATGGCCCAATTCCCCAGTCCAGCCCGGTTCATTTTGATCTCAATGAAACTGAATCCATCCCAAAAAACGTGCTAAGGGCGGGTCCTGCGGTTCAGGCCCGCCCCCAACAATGAGTTGTTTATCATGGAACTGTCGTGGGCTTGGGAACCCATCGACGGTTCAGGTCCTTGTGGACCTAGTCCATACTAAGAAGCCCAATATGGTTTTTCTTATTGAAACTTTTGTTGGGCTAAGGAAACTACAGCCCATTAAAAATAGATTAGGATATCTGGGTCTGTTCTCTGTTGGTAATGTTGGACATAGAGGTGGGTTAGCTCTGTTATGGAAGGAGGGTACTGAAGTGGATATTAAGTCTTTCTCGGTGAACCACATTGATGCAGAAATTAGGTTAAGCTCTAGCGATCCGACATGGAGATTCACTGGTTTCTACGGATGCCCGGAGAGACATCGACGTTCCGAATCATGGAGTCTGATCAAGCGGTTAGCAATGACGAATACCCTCCCTTGGGTTATGATGGGGGACTTCAACGATGTCCTTCACCCGGATGAAAAAAGGGGAGGAAATCCCCAGCCTAGAAGATTGATTAATAGAGGGCTTTAACGATGCAGTTGAAACTAGCGGATTGAGGGACTTTAAGTTCGAAGGTTATCAGTTCACCTGGGAAAGATCGAAAGGCACTCCAAATTGGGTTGAGGCAAAGCTGGATAGGGTCCTTAGCTCAGATACATGGTGTGATCTGTTCCCTCTTGCGAAGGCTACCTCGGTTGTCGTCTCTAAGAGTGACCATCTTCCTTTGTTCCTGAAAATCATCCCGAACAGCAATACTCGGCGTAGGGGTCGTTTTCGTTTCGAGAACCTATGGTTGAGAGACACCACAAGCAGAGAAATCATGATTCAAAGCTGGTCCCGGTCCTATGGTTCGCACCTTATTGACAGGGTGGAACGGTGTGGAAAGGCAATTTGGAATTGGGGCAAGTCATTTGCAAAGGATTTTGATAGTCGATTAACCTACTGGAAGAAACGTATGGAGAGTACCAAATCAAGAAGAGACCTGCATGGCATCATCCAATTTAAAGAAGCCCAGGCTCAGTAAATTCGAGCACTTCATCACCAGAATGACTATTGGAGACAGCGGGCCAAGCAATTCTGGCTTCGCGAAGGAGATATGAACTCGGCTTACTTCCACAATTCGGTGCGTAGAAGGAGGCAGAACAACCGCATTTCCAAATTACGGGATGATGATGGAAACTGGGTCGAGAGAGGTAACAACCTTGATTCTCTTATTACTTCCCATTTTAATCGTCTTTTAAGTCCTGTTGGGGGTGATATGGACCAAATTCTAGAGGGTGTCATACCCAAAGTTACAGAAGCCCATAATGCTATTCTTGGTAGGGGTGTTGTTTTGAAAGAGGTCAAGGATGCCCTGTTTGATATGAAACCAGATAAATCACCTGGACCCGATGGGTTGAGTCCGGGGTTCTTTCAAAGTTTTTGGGATATCTTAGGTCCTGAACTGTTGAATTTTTGTAATGAATGTTTTAATTCTGGGAAGTTGCCGAACCAACTTAATCTTACTCACATCGTCCTCATTCCCAAAAAGTCCAAACCTGAGTCTGTGGGAGACCTGCGTCCTATTGCCTTGTGCAATATTCTTTACAAAATTGTGTCAAAAGTCATAGCAAATCGTATTAAACCGTTGCTTGGTTTGTTAGTTTCTGAGTCTCAAACAGCCTTTGTCCCGGGAAGGCTAATTACAGATAATGTAATGGTCGCATATGAAATTAACCACTATCTTAAGAGAAAGAGGTAGGGGAATGTAGGTTTCGCTGGTGTCAAACTTGACATGAGCAAAGCGTACGACAAGGTGAGATGGGAGTTTTTAAGGGCAGTCCTTCTCAAATTAGGTTTCTCTAGGCAGTTGGTTCAGTTTATCTGGGAACTTATTTCTTCTGTTGAGTATAGAATTCTCATTGAGGGTAGGGAAGTCGGAGCTGTAGTTCCTGGAATAGGTTTGCGTCAAGGGGATCCCATATCTCCTTTTCTGTTTATCCTTGTGTTGGAGGTCTTCCACAATGCCATTCAAAGTAGAGTCCGGGAGGGGTTGTTACATGGTGTGTCAGTTGCAAGGGGAGCCCCTATTATTTCCAATTTATTCTTTGCAGATGATTGTTACATCTTTTGTAGAGCTTCCCCTGCCGAGAGTTCTGTGCTAAAAGCTGTAATAGAGTCCTTCACAACTGCTTCTGGTCAGTCTGTTAATTTAGCAAAGTCCACCATATCTTTCAGTCGAAATGTTACTGGGGATGTTAGGGGGGTGGTATGTGAGGTGCTAGGCATTCGGGAAGGGAACTTGAGTGGAAGCTACTTGGGATTGCCGTCGTTAATTGGCCGTAATAAAAGGGAGATTTTGGGTTTCATAAAGGAGAAGGTGGTGGGTAGAATCAAGAGTTGGACTTCTAAATTCCTTTCTAGGGCGGGTAGGGAGATTCTATTAAAGAATGTTATCCAAGCAATCCCGTCATATGCGTTGAGCGTGTTCCTTCTGCCGATTGAGTTGAGTAGAGAAATTGAGAGGATTATGAATGCCTATTGGTGGGGTTGTGAGGGAGAAAGGTGCAGGGGAATTAGGTGGAAGAGTTGGGAGGCTTTGTGTGTACCAAAACAGTGGGGAGGGATGGGTTTTCGGAGACTTAGGGAGTTTAATGTCGCCCTTTTGGGTAAACAAGCCTGGAGGATGATTCAATATCCAAACTCCCTTCTTGCTAGAATATATAAAGCTAGATACTTTCCTTCCCAAAGCTTTTTTGATGCAAGGTTAGGGGGGAACCCTTCTTTTATTTGGCGGAGTATCCTTGAATCCCAAAATGTGCTTAGTAGGGGCGTGAGGTGGAGAGTGGGTGATGGAGTCTTTATAAGTGTTTGGAACGATCCCTGGTTGCCTAACATTTCTTGTCCTTATGTTCAAACTCCTTTGGCAGATTATCTGAGAGATGCTAGGGTGGAGAACCTTCAAAATGTGGAGAAATCTAGCTGGGACTTGGAGTTGCTGGAGGATTTATTCATTCACGATGATGTGGCTTTGATTAAGAGTATTCCTATTGCAGAGCACAAACAAGAGGATAAATTAATCTGGATGGAGGAAGAAAAAGGAGATTATTCTGTCAAAAGTTGTTATAAGAAATTGCAGGCTTCGCTTCTCAATCAGCAGGTTCCTTTTTGGACCAAAACGTGGAGTATGCACCTGCCCCCGAAGATCAAAACGTTTCTATGGCAGCTGTTTTCTAAGTCTCTTCCTACGTCTGATCGGCTGAGAGCTAAACGTGTTCAGATATCCTTTATATGTCAAGTGTGCACTCAAGATGATGAATCTGACTTCCACCTTTTTGTTCACTGCCATCTTGCAAGGCAGTGTTGGGACATCCTGGGGGGCATCTCTTGTGGGGGCTGTCATAATATCTTTGAATGGATGGATCTGCAATTCAAGAGCCTATCTGAACTACAATTATGTCTGTTACTTACTGTTTGCTGGAAATTGTGGAGTGCTCGAAACGACAAAGTTTGGAACAGACTAGTAACCCCGGCCTTTGCTATTGTTCGAGGAGCACAAGTCTTCCTCCAAGAATGGTCAGCTGCAAATGGAGGTGGTGGTACTGTGTCTAATATAACTACTCAAATGGTTACTTGGACTAAGCCTCCGTTGGGATGGAAAAAACTGAATGTAGATGCGGCCCTGGACTCCACAAATTCGAAGATGGGTTTCGGCCTTGTGCTAAGAGATGCAGATGGTGCTTTTGTTGCTGCTAGACAGATACCTTGGCTTGGATTATTTAAACCACATGAGGCGGAAGCGTTGGGTGTCAAAGAGGCTTTGAAATGGCTGAAAGAGTTAAATGAAGATCAAGTGGAGGTGGAATCTGACTCTTTGAAAGTAATCAATGGGATCCCGAACGTTAGCATGCTTACATCCTTTGATCTTATTGTTAATGATATTAGGAAACTAGCTTCTGATTTTGTCAATGTTAGCTTTTTGTTTGCTAAACGATCTGCGAATAGGGTCGCCCACTTCCTTGCTAGGGAGGCCTTATTTAAGTCTGATCGTGTGGACTGTTTCTCGGTCCCTTTTCCTTCTCTTGTTCATGTTTTGGAGCTTGACTCTATTTAAGTAATATATGCAGTTTTTCCTTTCAAAAAAAAAGGAGTTGATATGTCATGAAGTGGAGCAATTCCTTGTTCTAATCCTTAACTATAGTTTATGAAAACTGACTTCAGATTAAGGATCGTTTTGTGCAATTCGATCTTTAAACTTTTGATTAATTGTTTTCCCCTAATCTATTTATTGCATCTAGAAGATAATTCTTCCTAATTTAAGTCATATCTTTAATCATCAAAGTTTATTTTTATAATTAGTTGTGTTTTTTTTAAACGCATAATTAGTTGTGTTTAAATTCAAATTCTTGTTAGTTGATTTATATCATAATATACACCCATATTAATGATTTGTTTGGATTCTTGTCAAAATCATTCACCTTAGGTCCAATCTCTAGTGGAACGGTAAAAACACATGTAAAATTAGTTCACCATCATATTCATCACCCATTCAATGGTGTGTACACATAATATAGAGAATACAATAGTGAGCTGAGCTATGCCTTAATTGCTCTTTTATATATATCAAATAATCAAGGCACTTCACGTGACTAGCTCTAGATCCAAATTGAGCAATTATAAAGTCAATTGTGTTGTCAACAACAATAATATTTTTCATAGGTTTCTCCCGTATTCATAATATTCATGACAATTTCAAAATAAATCAGATTCTAGTCATTTTCCAAAAATATTTAGATCTGGTCATTCTACATCCGGGTATTATAATTATTTGGTGCACCACTGGGGTTGTTCGTCTTATGGACGAATGTCTTCAAGACATAATTAATCATTATGACCAATAAATATATATTTGACAGATATTAATTATCTACTAAACCATCAGTCTAGTCAAACTTGTACATGATTTTAAATATTGAAGATCTTTTAATATCATGAAAATTTTCGGCATTCAAATTTTCAAATCAAAATAGTTTGGCCTCATATCTCCCCCTAATATTGTGAAATGATCTTCATAAATTATGCAGTCAACATATCTATTTATTCCTTTATCATGAGCTTTAGGTATTTATATAATAGATGGAGGTTTATAACAAACATGTATATCTAGTTTTATTTGATAGTTTGTATAGATTGCATATTAATAAAACACAGATATGAAAATTGTTCAATTTCACACCACGTACTATATTGATAAGTGATAAGCACCAAGAATAGTCTATTTTAAGGGTCATTTAAGGGCTAGAATTGTATGGTTTACTACCCATTTCATAAGAATATCATGCATTTAGACTCAGATGTGACCAAAACTTCTAACAAGAGCATGGAAGATGTTTTTAAGGTATTCTACAGCCAAAAAGAGGACTTAAGGCCGAAACTGAGCAGAAAATGGAGAAACCATGAAGCAGGAGCCTCCCACGCAGCCTCACACGTGTGTGGAGGGGCGTGGAAACATTCCAGTAACTCCCCACGCCCGCCACCACGCGTGTGGAAGATCGCGGAAAAAGATTCTTCAGGGCTCGACGCGTCGAGCCCCTGTCTCGACGCGTCGAGAAGCCCTGTATCAGCCCTAAAATATGCTTCGGGAAAAATGTCTATCTTGCCCCTATTTTGTTCCCCCTATATAAGGTTCATTATTTCAGACCTTTGAGGAAAGTAGGTAGAGGATGGAGAAGGCACCCAATAACTTTAGATCTTAGTTTTCTTTTCCAAATTCTTCCCCTTTGGGGAGGAAGACAAATACTCCTCCTTAGATTAGAGTAGATTAGGATATGGAGAAGATGATGTAGATTCAAAGCTTTCTTTAGGTAATACTCTTCTTTTATTATAAAGTTTGATCTTTTATATTCTTGCTTTGTTTCTTTTGCTTTGTTATTAATGTTTATCATGTTAGAGTAGAGTAGTTTGGAGTGTGTGTGCCCTTGTTAACCTATGGATTGATGCTTAGATTTTATCTTATGATCTTGAGTATTGTGGGAGTATGATTGATGTTTGTATGGATGATGTTGTTCAAACTTTGTTTCTATTTCTGGCCGGGATAGTTAGTGAACCGAGTGGAAGTGAGAGAGTGCGCGATAGCGGCCTCTCACGAGCCAACTCATCTATATCTCCGCTCTTAATCCGAAAGGATGAGATCTGAGAGGAGTGGTAAGCAAGGTGCACTACACCAAAAAGATTATTTAGTGGCGGTTAATTTGTTATTTAGAGGCGGTTCAAAACCGCCACTAAACTGTTTAGAGGCGGTTCCCTAACCGTGTCTAAATAGTGTGTCGCGAAGGATTTAGAGGCGGTTTTAGACAAGTGTGGGAATTAATGGAAAATTTATTTCGCGGCGGTTTTGAGTACATTTAGTGGCGGTTTTAAAACCGCCTCTAATATTTATTTAATATTTACTATAAATTTTAGCAGCGGTTATTAAGTGTCGCTAGTAAAAGAATACTTTTTAATTTTAGTATTATTAATAGTGATTTTATAATTGTCGCTAAAATATATTTTTATTTTCTATTTGTATTTTCTCGTCTAATAGCAATTGTTTTTAATTGCTACTCAAATTTGCATGGTATTTTTTGTAATATATTTTTTTTAATTTCCATTAAATTACTTTTTGATGTAAATCTTTACTTTCAAATATGCATTGCAAAACACAAATAAATACACATTTAATTTAAAAGAAAATCAAATGTAAGTATGTAACTTGTATTGCCAAATACTAATGTTTAACAATATTCAAGTTCACATATTAAAAGAAAATCAATTCTACATATTAAAAGAAATCAATTATATGCATTATATAATAAATATAACACAACATTGTAGTTCATTCAACGTGACGCTATCATGCAAGAGATTTCCCGTTTTCTTTAAGATGAAAATTTCTTTCCACTCCCGGGTAAAGATTTCTTGTAGAGGGTATCATAGAAATTGTGCTCTGCTTCCGATTGTTCACACTCAATGACTTGGATATCAGTTGGTGGCAGGACAAGAATTGGCCTAATTCAAAAGAACATACAAGACATCAATATGCTGCCAGTTAAAGCTTTGCCTCTCAAGTAAACATTGGGCATTAAAGAAAATGAGGAAAAAAATGGTAATGTACTACCTCCCTTCCTTGACCTTTGTTTCCTTTGTTCTCTAAGCATTAATGACCTAAGAATTGCTCTCTGGTCACTATTCTCATAAGGTCTGTATTAACTTATTCCACCTAAAAGATAGCAAAGTTAAGCAATCTAGTTTAGTTAAACTTATAACATGTATATACAGTTATTAAAATATAAGACATACCATGCCCAATTGCACCGTGGCTCAACATGCAAGAAACACAGAATGCTGTAAAGATCTTGCACATTATTCTGCAGCAATTAGTGTGGACATCATTAACTAAACAAGATATCGAGAACTATCTAAAAAGTATTATGTTTCTCACATGAGATGGTCTTTAGATAGAAAGAAACTCCAGTTAGAAAGCAGCCAATGAATGTTCCTGTTGCTGACACCTTAAAAATACACACAAAATATGTTTTCAAAATAACCCAAAAACTAAAACTGTTATGAGCTAGGCATGACCAAGAGAAAGTATGTAGATTGAATTACCATAAGAAGTGGTCTTCTTCCTGATTTGTCCATCAACATTGCCCCACCCACAGTAATAGGGACCTGTTGAAACAACATTAATTCAAGCATGAAAATCTTCCTTAATCACTGAGTTTTGTTGAGAACTTTGAATTTCTAACAAACCTGAACAATATCATTAACAATAGTCCCAATATTTCTATTGGAAAGTCCTGCAGTTTTCATCCATAAAAGTTAGTAACACTACATACTACAAGGCTACACTAACAGAAAATGTTGCAAATCTGAACTGATCAATTACCTGCTGCTGAAAAGGTTTCGATAGCGTAAAAACCAATACCATTTATCCCGATAAATTGTTGCTTGTCTCATCTTACTTTCTATCTGCTGCTTGTCTAGGAAAAGGAACCCGAAGCTTGGAAGTGCTCCCTTGATATCCAACCTAAAAATAAACAAACACACAATCACACAACTTAAGCATCTATAAACTTCTAATTCTGAGGAAAGAAAATATAATAACTGATTCCTACAATTGAAGCATGTAAAATATGAAAACCAATAGAATCTCAAAGTTCAAAAAGCTTGAAGTTAACAAAATCAACATAACAGGAATAGAACAGATCACCAATGTATATACAAGAAGATGGTAATTCACAACACCTTAACATTAAATCCAAGACTGTCCAGTATGAAAGCAAACTCTACCTGGGCAACAAAGTACAGAACATTTTCACTTTAGAACCAACTGGTCCTATGGGTAGTGATTCAACTAAAAATAATACTATCAGATAAGGGGAATACTCAGGGAAAAGAAAAGGATGGAGACACATGCTATATTTGGTCTCATACTGTGTGTCAATGTCTCCCTCTCTCTCACAGATGAGAACACAATATCTAAAGAATATAACAGTTGAATCCATTTTTTTCAAGCAGAATGAACATCATCCATTTAATCCACTTTTTTCTTTATGCACATTCTGTTTGAACTATAAGCAAATAGTTGGTGAGCATGAAGTGGAAACACATAGTGCCACAACAATTGAAATATACAAAGTAGTGCACAAATTCATCAATTAACATTACTGAGTTCACACAGCATTACTGACCTCTGAGTTCGTTCTCGAGTCGATTGAGATCCATTTTCATCGGATCCGAGCCGTGTAGTAGATTTATGAACTCGTCCGCGTCGAGACTCGGCCTCACCGATGCTCCCCTCCTGGCCGTCTTCCCTTCCTTGAAGGACGCCGGCACCGTCAGTGATCTACTCCCTAATCTTCTATCTCGCATCAAATTCCTCCTTCTCGCCTAACCGCAATACTAAAAAACACAAAACACCAGACAGTGATTAGCGAACCCAACCGCAATACTCCCTCTAACATCTAGCAAACCCTAAAAGGAGCCGAGACACCTCTCCTCACATCAAAGTGACTTCAATTCAAACGGCACTGCGTACTCTCGGCCAGAGCATTCGGATTGAGGGGATACCAAAAAGCTTCAATTCGCGAAGATTTTTTGGGATTCTCCGAATCGAATGAATTATACACCTTGTGAGAGCTCAAATGATTGATCAAAATTTTTCAATATTTCAAGATAAGAGGACGAGAATTTACAGAGAAAAGAGCGGTGAAACCCTTGAAAGGAGGAAGATGAGCCAAGTGCGTCTGTTAACAATAAAAAGAAAGCAATGGAAGAAAAAATGGAGAAGGCAATGGATTAAAATGGAGAAACGCTGCTAGAAAGAATGGGTTGGAAATAATTTTGAAGGGTCTTAAAAATTTTCATCAATCACTTACTTTTTAAACATTTGGCAATTATTATTAGTTGAATTTTAGCAACGGTTAATTAGACAACCGCCGCTAAAATTAACATTAAATAAAAATATGTTAATGTTTCCTTACAATTCACTAAAATCGTCTCAAAAAATTGTTGCTAACAAATAACCATTTAAATTTCAATATTAAATTAGTGGCG
>CP025649.1:1659092-1720152 GCA_003576665.1 Ipomoea trifida | reverse complement strand
GTTATGTATAACCGCCGCTAAGTATGTGTTGCTAAAAAACTAATTTGTTGTAGTGGTGTTCGATAAAATGCCTCAACTGAATGAGGATTGAGAGTCTGAGTGTGACGCCACTCGGTACTAATACCATGACTCCCTTATTCAATCCCGAAACCCAATTCCAAGCTACCCACGATAATCAATCCTTTGGCTTAGCATTGGCATGCATCCCCTTCTTTTACTTTTTGTATTTTCTATCCCTTTTACCTTCAAACCAACCATGAACAAAACCTCTTCCTACGATTCTTGCAACTCTTACCTTTCAACCTCCTAAATGCCAACACGTATTCGGTTCCCATTCGCCATCCTT
Source organism: Ipomoea trifida (assembly GCA_003576665.1). Lineage (NCBI taxonomy): Eukaryota > Viridiplantae > Streptophyta > Magnoliopsida > Solanales > Convolvulaceae > Ipomoea > Ipomoea trifida. The sequence goes on along the minus strand of CP025649.1, from coordinate 1,719,806 downwards.
GAGAGACACGACACTCGGGGACTCTTGACTCTTCGTTTTACCACCTTTACATTCATTCACCGCAATATCACAACATCAATAAGCTCCCAAGACACCTATATATTTAAGTATAAATAGGGTGTTTTATAGCATTTTTAGCATCCTTATATGATAATCTTGCGAGATTTTGTGCTTTAAAATTCATTAACCACACACAAAGCTACCTTTGGTATAAATTGAGACCGTTCAGAGGTCCTGGGAGCCATTTTGAACAAGGAACGAGCGAAACAAGCAAGACAGGAGACCCGAAGGACCCGGAAAGGTGCATACATGCGTGAAGGTGGCGTGGCAGCTTACCAGTAGCTGTCCACGCCAGGCTTCACGCGTGTAGGTGGCGTGGACGGAGCACTGCGCGGAAATATTTCTAGGGCGAAATTTCGGAGACTATTTAAGGTAATTTGATAGAATTTCAGAGAGGGGAGTGATAAACACCAAGAATAGCACTTATAAGGGGTCTTTATTAGATTAAAAGTGCATCGTTTTGACATCCGACTACAACAATTGCATGCATTTTAGCTCAAATGCGATTAAAATCTTCTAACAACATTTCTAGAAAGGGTTTTGAGATATTTCACAGGTTGGAGAGGGATTTGAGGCTAAAATAGAGCAAAAGACAAACAAGCCGAATTGCAGTAGCGTCCCACGCAGCCTCACACGCGTGTGGCTGGGCGTGGAATAATTCCAGTGAGCTTCCACGCCCGCCACCACACGTGTGAGCAAGCGTGGTCGGGCCAAGGGCCATTTTGGGAAATTTGTTCCCTTTTCTTTGTCACCTATATAAATCTCTTTTGCCCTAAACCTAAAGGCAACTAGAATAGATCAGAAAATTCATAGAATAGGGTAGAATAGATCTAGAGGGTTTTCTCCCCTCTTGGGGGAAAATTCTTTTCTTTCATAGTTTAGGATAGATCAAGGGCAAGAATGAAGATTGGGATTTCAAGATCAAGGTTTTAAAATTCCCCTTTCTAAGGGTGGTAACCATTCTCTTCCATTTCTAATTCAATACTTGTTTCTTTGAATTCTCCTTTCTTGTTCTCGTTTCTTAGTATGCTAGAGTAGATTAGATAGGGTATTGGTGGCCCCATGGTAGATCTATGTGGATGTTTAATATTATTGCTTTGATTTGTGAATTGTTTGTTTGTTGGATGATGAACTTGTGTGGATGATGTTCTTCAAGCTTTGTGCCTTTTGTGGCCACATTAGGTAGCAAACCCAAAGGAAGTGAGTGTGTGCGCGATAGCGGCCACTCACGAGTCTAACTCACCCACATCTCCGCTCTTAGTCCGAAAGGACAAGATCCGAGAAGAGTGGTAGACAAAGTGTTCGATAAAATGCCCCAACCGAATGAGGATGTGGGAGTCTAAAGTGTGACGCCACTTGGTGATGTGCCACGAACTCCCTAGTCTATTCCACAACTTGCACTCGCAAAACCATCCAAAGATAGACTACATGGAAAAGCCTAAAGCCCCAATCTCCACTTTATTTTTCTTTACTTTACACAACCACTATTAATCTTCCCCTTTTTACAAATGAATCCAATCCTTCGCATTCCCGTAACTCTTTCTCTTCAACCTCTTAGATGCCAACACACTAATTCGATTCCCATTCGTCATCCTTGAGAGACACGACACTCGGGGAGTCTTGACTCTTCGTTTTACCACCTTCACATTCACTTCCACTAAAACCACAGCATCAAAAAATGGCGCCGTTGCCGAAGATGGCAAACAGTTTCGAATAGTGTTGACATCTTAGAAGTAGAATTTTAAGAGTTCTTGAATTGCTTTCTTTTTGTTTATTTTGTTTTCTTATTTTTGTTATTTGCTTGAAGAAGTGAGCTTATATTATCTTGAATATCTTGTGCTCACTTGCAACTACTTTTAGTTGCAAAATTATTTGTTGTTGGCTAAGCTATTGTGCAGGAAATTCTCTTTAATTAAACCACTTGAAGCTTGTCAATAAGTGCTAAAATGAATCTCCATGATTACCCACACCATGGAGGACAATCCTATGCAAATCCTCAACCCCAACCATATCACTATTACCCCCATTCCACTTATACTTACCCTCCACCAACATACCAATACCCACATCCACACCATTACCCAATTCCACCAACATATCATTTACCACCTCCATATCACTATCCAATCCATACACCAAATCATCACCTACGACCTTATGAAACACCACCTCCACAATTCCAAGAAACTTACCCTCTACAATCACCAAATTCACAAGAAATTGACTCATTAAGCTCCAAATACATATCTCACAACATAGAGAGTAAGCTTGTGCAAATGATGCAACAACTTGATCCAAGCTATACTCCAGAGTCAAATTCATTCCCAACTTTCCACCTAAACACCTACTACCCACCTCCATCACAAAACCACAAAGAAAATAATACTACCTATTTCTTTGAAACACCACCCTCTTGCCCATATAATACCCATATAAATCATTGCGATTATATCCCACCGGCCACCGATGAAATTGAAACTCTAAAGGCAAAAATTGACGAATTCACAAGGATGGCCAAGGAGGATACGGCTAAACTAAAAGCTGAAATCAAGAGTGAACTAAAGGATTATCTCGCTACCCTCCGGAATGAAGGACTTCCACTAGAAGAAGTTGAAACGAAGATGATGTCCATGATGGAAGTGCTCATGAAAATGAATGAATCCCGAGCTAACTCCACTGTCATAGATAACATCTCCCCTTTGGAAGCCCATCCAAGGATTATACAAGAGGTCGAAAACGCGCAAAATGCTAGTGAAGAGGAGAGTTTTAAAGGAATAGATGATTGTTACGCCCTGGTGCTTGAAGAAGTTCCAAATTTCGAATTGGAAAATCAAAAGGAGAATGAGATGGAGAGTGAGGATGAGAACGTCGAAGTAGTATGGGAAGATGAAGAGCCAAAATATGTTAAAATTCTTAATCCTTCTTGTATTAATATTCTTGAAAATCCTTGTGCTCTTTTTTAAAACACCCTTGTGGATGACTCCCTTCGCCTTAATACTTCCATCATATGTGATTATGATTGCTTTAAATTTAGGGAGGATGATTCCATGGAAAATTTTAATGCATTGATTAATGCTTGTAAGGATTCTATCTTGTTTTCTAATGATTATGATTGCTTTAACTTCTCGGAAGATGAATCCTTTGCCTTGGGTGAGAATGAGATGGTGAGTGAAGAGGATGATGCTTCGTTCTATTCATGTGAGAGTGTGAGTGATTTTTCCCATCAAATAGAGTGGAGTGATGAAGAAAATGAGTGTAAGGAAGAGATGGTGGGAAATAATAGGTCTTTCACGTTTGATCTTATGGAAAAATATGAGTGGAGAGAGTTGACCACAATCGAAATTGAGGAAGGGTGTGAGGAGATATGGTTTGAAAGAGATGAGAAAATGTTTAAGGGGAGAAGAGAGGAAAAAGAAAAGGAAGTAGACACCATCCTAGAGGAGTTAAGGAGGGTGTTTAATGCTAAATATTTTCCAATCATGCATGTTGTTATTCCTTTATCTTTGTGGGTGTTCAAGGATGTTTCCCACCTTGGGACATTCCTTGAAGCAAAAGTTCACGGGACGCTTGGTAAGGTCCCAAAATCTGTGTGCCTTGAAAGATAGGCCACTTTACGTCTGGCCAGGAGACGTAAAACCATGGCGCACTTGGGAGGCAGTCCCAATGTTATCTTATGTTTCTTTCAGTTTTTCCTTATTTTCTATAGTATTTTTTTCTTAGCTTTATTTCAATAATGTTTCTATAACCTCAGATGAGCTAACAAGTACAGATTATACACCCAAGAGTTATAAGTTGCCCGCAATCAATTGACAAACATCATCACTAGCAAAGGAAGGAAGGGAAACCAAGGTAAGCTTTGCACAGCACGCTTTCCACGCCACCACCACGCGTGTGGCTAGGCGTGGAAATCTTCCAGAGAGCTGCCACGCCGCTCACATGCGTGTGAGTAGGCGTGGGAATAAACCAGAGAGCTCCCACGCCTACCACCACGCGTGGAAGCGTGCGTGGACGAGCACCAGAATTTTCGCGGATTTTCGCGCGAAGTGGTTTAAAACCCTTTCCTTGCTTCATTTCTTCCCCACCACGAGCAAGAACTCTCCCAAGCTGAAAATATACACTTTCTAAGCATTTCTTTCCAAGTCTCTCAACTTTTCTTAAGGATCTTAAGTCATTTCCAAGGTAAGAACATACTCTTCTTTGCTATTTACTTGTTTAATGAAGAACTTGTTCTATTTTGAAGAATATCTCCATGGGTTTTTCTTGTGTGACATTTTTCTTGAGATACATTGTTATGGGATGACTTTATAGACTTGTATTAAGCCTACATTGCTTCTATAAACTAGAAATTTCATGTTTTAACATCTCTTTGTGACTAGATCTTGAAATTGCTTGATTTGGGTATTCTTTTGTAATGATGAGATCCTTGTTGATATAGTGAGCATGGTGGGCAAAGTTTGCAACTTTCCTACTCTATAGGCACTACATTACTATATCCTACTAGTTAGTTAGTCCAATTTTAACTTTCATGATGCTTCCATTTTTCAACCTTGAGCTAGTCTAGAGGAAGAAGATGAAATTGACCATATGTTGACCTTTTGACTATGAAATAAGTATGGAATAGATTGAGCTAGTGCTTGCATGTATAGGATAGAATTGTTGATGGATATCAAAATGATGGTTGCATGCAATGAATTCTTGTAATCTTTTCTTTAGATATGTGCAATATTGTTCAAAATCAATGTTTAAATTGGCAAATGTTTTTCCTTGTGTTGCTTTGATTGCCCATGTTATAGGAAAGATGTCTTCGCCACATGATCTTGCACAACAAATTGCTCAAAGGCTCCAAAGAGGGAAAGCCCCGGCAGAAGAAAACAGTGCGAGGGGCGCTAACACTCGTTATATTGAAGTACCCACCGGAACACAAATTTTACTGATGACAGCAACCATGCTAGGTCGGTACAGGCAGCTGTTGAATTTCCCTATTGTGCAATGGAGATATGTAGACTTGACAGTATTGGAGGATTATGAGTGCAAATATGGACTGGAGAGGTTGATTGCAGAGCCATATTGGAACAATTTGTTAAGCTGGAGACATGATGCTTTTATCCCTCTAGTGCATGAGTTTATTTCGAGCTTGAATGTTGACGGAGTGGCTGGAGATCTCTACAGCCCTACCATTAAGTTTAGACTCTTCAACCAGGACTATAACATATCGGCCAACCGTTTGGGTGTTCTCCTTGGATTTTACGATGAGGAAGACCAGTCGAAGCACTGGTACAAGAGATTAAGGCATGACTTTGGAGATAGGGACATTCCGAGAAAATATTGGTCGATGATCGCAAGACAAGGAGTCGAATGGGAAGGGTCAAGGGTAAGAGTCTCTCATATTGTAAGAGAGGATTTAAAGGTTTTATGGAAGGTGATTGCTCATTCATGGGAAGGAAGGCCTGAGACATATGACCGAGTCTCAAAGGCGGAGCTGTTCATGCTATGGAGTATGGACACCGGGAACTTAGTGAATATGAGCTCGATTTGTAGGAACTTGCTTGTTGCACAACAGCAAGAATCAGTCAGGGCAATCTTTATAGGCCCCCTGGTGACGAGGCTATGCGTCTCTTTAGGTCCTCAAATGAAAATGCATTGGTTTGAACATCGGCTTCCAAGAGCGCACATAGTTCTTTTATCTCCCGAAGACGTTGCAAAACTTCACTTGAGACAGCTAGCGCGAACGAGGGTAGATGAGGAGATGGCGGAAGATCATGCTAACACGCCCATGACATCCCCAGGATTCACACCTTCTCCGATGTCATTCAATTCCCCGTCTCTCCCGGAAATGTATTCGCCGTTGGATTCTTCAATGTATTCTCCACCATCAAGAGAGCCCGGACCGTCTGTACCTCCACCACAACCTGAAGAGCAAAACACCAACTCCTTTAGCTTCAAACTTCCGAGCTGGTTCACCCCAGTCACAGATTAGAGATCTCTCCAAAATTTCCAATACCAATTGCACTTGGAGCAAATGCAGAAGCTGGACGAGATTTCAAGAGAGATCAAGGAAATCAAGAGAACATGAAGGAAGGAAGAAACTGAAGAAAGAAAGAAAAGACAAATTTTGATGATGATGACTTGTGATCTGATAATTCTGAACAATTGATTGTGGACAATCTCTTTACTTTTGTTTATATTTCTAGCTATATTTCTGTTTATGTTTTATCTTGCACGTTTCGTCTAGCCAAAAACGTTAAACGCGGCGCTTATGGGAGGCAATCCACCAAGAACCATGAAAGACCAATCTTAAAAAGGTATAACTTCAACTCCTAATTTATTTCCATACCTTTACTCTGACCGAGTTTTGAAGGGCGAACATAGATTGCAAAACTTTGAAAAGGATACAAATTGTAAGTATTTCTTTTATCCTGATTCAATGCCCTGTTTTGGTTTGCTTTATTTTCTAGAATCGCAAATGAAGAACTGCATAAAATTGTTGTGTCGGATATAGTCTGTTTTAGCCCAGTTCACACTTTTAAGTGTGGAAAAGGGGCGTGTGTAGAACCCTTAAACATATATCCTTTTTTCTCCGTTCCTTATGGAAACATCGAGGACGGTGTTTACTTTTAAGTGTGGAAAGGGTGTATGCTTCTTGAAACAGTTGATTGATTAAGTGATAAGGTATAGGAACCTAGAGGGTGTGTTATTGCCAATACTATCTAGGAGGGCTCCTAACCTTGTGCAAAGGATTGAATGTCTTAAATATGCTTTGGAAGCTTCACTTTGCACCAATTTGCACATTCCGACCCAAATTGAAAATTTTGATGAGTGCTTGCATGCTTTCACCTTGTATTTTGTTTGGACCTCAGTCAAGGATCTCTCGAAGTGCGAGTGTGAATCCTTTGAGTTTTAGAAAGATAAGAATAGCGAAGCCTGGAAACTAAATTAATCATAGCAAGACATGGGGCAAAAGGAGAGCCTAAGTGAGCTTTGAGTGAAAACAATCCCTAATCCCTAGAAAAAGGCATGAGGGGTTGATATGGTGAAACATGAATAAAGGCTTTAAAAAAAGCCACTCCTAGAGATAAAATTTGAGGAAAGCCTTCTTGCTAGGAAGTGTTCAACCATAGTCTTCGAATGCTATATCTGGAGTCGGTTGTTCACTTAAAATGTTCCTAGGAGAAGAGAAAATTGAGAGGAGGTGAGCCGCCTCGCTAGGATTCGGGCACCCATTGCACTATCTTCGGAAAAGCATGGATCTCCATGTGAAGTCGGGTAGCCCGATGACGTTATCCTAGGAGGTGAGAAAATAGAGTAATCGCCCAAGCCATGGCGATGAGCGGTCCATGTCCCTGCCTTCACTTATATTATGTAAAGATGCTTTGGCGTTAGGTTGGAAATTGGCTAAGGGGTGAGCATCGGTCCCACTAGTCGGATCGGCTGGAGGCCCCTAGAAAATACAAGGTGAAAACTCTTTTGTCACTTGCATGCTTAAAGGTGTGAATAAAAACTTCTTATATAATATCCATCGAGACCTTGACTTCCTTAGCATATTTCTTATATTTGGTTGGCATGAGTTTAGCGGTCTAGGTAGATAGTGTATGGGATTTCACACGCTCAACTCCGAACACCTACACATCACTTGATTGGTTAACCGTGAAAGAAAGAACTATCCTTGGTGCTTACATGATTAGGGTTTAGAAAAGTATGCTTGCTTGAGGACAAGCAAGGTTTAAGTGTGGAAACTTTGATAAGCACCAAGAATAGCACTTATAAGGGGTCTTTATTAGATTAAAAGTGCATCGTTTTGACATCCGACTACAACAATTGCATGCATTTTAGCTCAAATGCGATTAAAATCTTCTAACAACATTTCTAGAAAGGGTTTTGAGATATTTCACAGGTTGGAGAGGGATTTAAGGCTAAAATAGAGCAAAAGACAAACAAGCCGAATTGCAGTAGCGTCCCACGCAGCCTCACACGCGTGTGGCTGGGCGTGGAATAATTCCAGTGAGCCTCCACGCCCGCCACCACACGTGTGAGCAAGCGTGGTTGGGCCAAGGGCCATTTTGGGAAATTTGTTCCCTTTTCTTTGTCACCTATATAAATCCCTTTTGCCCTAAACCTAAAGGCAACTAGAATAGATCAGAAAATTCATAGAATAGGGTAGAATAGATCTAGAGGGTTTTCTCCCCTCTTGGGGGAAAATTCCTTTCTTTCATAGTTTAGGATAGATCAAGGGCAAGAATGAAGATTGAGATTTCAAGATCAAGGTTGTAAAATTCCCCTTTCTAAGGGTGGTAACCATTCTCGTCCATTTCTAATTCAATACTTGTTTCTTTGAATTCTCCTTTCTTGTTCTCGTTTCTTAGTATGCTAGAGTAGATTAGATAGGGGATTGGTGGCCCCATGGTAGATCTATGTGGATGTTTAATATTATTGCTTTGATTTGTGAATTGTTTGTTTGTTGGATGATGAACTTGTGTGGATGATGTTCTTCAAGCTTTGTGCCTTTTGTGGCCACATTAGGTAGCAAACCCAAAGGAAGTGAGTGTGTGCGCGATAGTGGCTACTCACGAGTCTAACTCACCCACATCTCCGCTCTTACTCCGAAAGGACAAGATCCGAGAGGAGTGGTAGACAAAGTGTTCGATAAAATGCCCCAACCGAATGAGGATGTGGGAGTCCAAAGTGTGACGCCACTTGGTGATGTGCCACGAACTCCCTAGTCTATTCCACAACTTGCACTCGCAAAACCATCCAAAGATAGACCACATGGAAAAGCCTAAAGCCCCAATCTCCACTTTATTTTTCTTTACTTTACACAACCACTATTAATCTTCCCCTTTTTACAAATGAATCCAATCCTTCGCATTCCCGTAACTCTTTCTCTTCAACCTCTTAGATGCCAACACACTAATTCGATTCCCATTCGTCATCCTTGAGAGACACGACACTCGGGGAGTCTTGACTTTTCGTTTTACCACCTTCACACTCACTCCCACTAAAACCACAGCATCAGGGAGATTTTCCCAAGTTCCATTTTCCATTTTCTTCTTCATTTCTTAGTTTTTAGGATAGTTTAGTCTTACAATTTCTCCTTGTAAATGAAGACTTGAAGCTTAGATTGAAGAACCCGTTTTTCATTTACTACGTGATCTCTATTACAATCTTATCTATTTTTGTTATCTTGTTCTTAGATTGAATTAGCTATTGCTCTTGAATTCTTGATTATGTGTGACTAGTTTGATCTAGGGTTTGGATTGTGTGAAGTTATGTTGCTAGTGTGATGATCTTATTTCTTACATTGGATTCAAATGCTTTGTTTGTTGGAATATAATTCCTATTCTTGTCTATTGATTGTTGTTTTGATGAGATCTTGTATGGATTTGGCCAATCTATTGAGAAATTGAGTTTTTGACTCTATCATGGTTTGATTAGGGTTGAGATTGAAGCTTTGTGGCAATCATAGATCCTATGGACTTCATATTAGGAATAGTAGGAAAGTGTGTAGCTTAAGGTGTTTGATAAAATGTCTCTTAGAACTTTGTTTGCTAAAAGGCACTCTAAGTCTAAGAAGCCCTAGTATACAGAGGTGGAAAAGGACTAAGAAGACACACTCTTGAATAGCCAACATCATTGCACTTTTATCCTTTGCTTGAGACATACTAGGATGCAACATAGATGAACATGATCCAATCCCTTGTTTTCTTATATTTGTTTTATCTTCACATTGCACTACCTTATGAACACTTGCACCTTTAAATTACCATTCACCACATTCACCACCCATACTCAATGCCTCACATGACGCGATTGAATGAATGCATTAGTACTTGACACACCTCCACGTCCCTCCTTCGAGACCGACACTCGAGGAGTCATAGACTCTTCGTTTTATTCTTACAGACACATCCATAGTATCTTGACACCTCACCCCTATGTAAAACTGCATCTTCATATATGTAATGGGGGATATTCATGATACTATGTCAAATTTTGATAAAAATAGTAGTATATAAAATAAATAATTTAAAAATTTTCATTTACACATACTTAAAAATACTCATGTGAATATGGAAGACTAGTGTTTGACATATATATAATGTCCTTATCATATTTAGCCCAAAGTGACCCAATCGCTCATACCATAATTTAAAATAATTTGGGTCTTTAAAATTTTAAACATTTTCTCAACATATGTAGTATTAAAAAATATATGCAATCATATATGTTAAATGGAGAAAGCATATACATCCTATCTATAATAAAGCAAAATCCTGGCCACAAAATTTTCCCTCCAAAGTGTGAAAGCATTTTGATATATTTGTTATAATTATTGTGTTCACATTTACTCCAACAAACAAAGCAAATTTTGTTATCTATTAATTACATTGAGATTTAAATATCTTGAAATTTGAATTATTTTAATATCAGATATATTTTTTGTTTACAATCTCATTCAAGTTGCCTCTTCGTATACTTAAATCATAATTACAAGACAATAAATTTAAATTTGAAATGACTTATACAATTTTCAAGACTAACATTAAATATACATAGGCTTCTATAATACTACACAACACTATAAATAAGCCCTGATAGCTACCACTCCGGGTTCATCATTAGAAAAAATGGCTGAGAAATGTAGAAGAACAATTCTGTATTTCTGTCGTGGTGGCGGAGGTGAAGGCGGAAGATGGTAGAATGTGGAGGCTCTATCAATCACGCCTGGAAAAAAAAACAGAATAAACAAAAGAGAAGAATCATGGAATAGGCAAACATAATGGGGCCAGACATGAAGACCATTGGTATGTTTCCATTCTTAAATCATAATAAACTATAATTCTCTTAAAAGCCTCTCTCATCTTTTTCCAGAACACAAGATCATGCAAAATGAAGAAACTAACAACTTCAGCATAAAGAGAACCAGAGTGTACACCAAATAATGGCTAGCAGGTTGAACATATATATGCATCTAATCTCTGGCAGAGAATCAATTAGCTAATTTCAAATCACAGCAAACAAGTATGAAGTGATTAAAGCGATCAATAACCATAGGGTACAAAAGAATGCAGTTAATGGAAGATCAAGGTACAAGGGAAACTACCTATATAGCTATTTAACTAAGAATAGTAAATACCTTTTACATGCGAAGCAATAGCTTATTGATTTTTATCCATCTTTATCACCTTTATAACTTCTGCTATTGCTTTTGAACATATCTTTTTTAAATCATGGTTTTCAATCGTCTACACTTTAAAAGTATGTGATTGCAGATTTGCAGGGGTATTAATTTGTTGCATTGTATTGTTTTTTTTCATTGTTTTGCAAGTAGTTGAAGCAGATTGAGGAAAGTGTAAATGACAAATGGCCTCCTAAATTGCAGTTGGTTGTGGATATTGGTCGTTTTTATGTATAGGAATCATGTATAATATTACATTAGTTTGTATTGTACAGAAAATATTAGTCCTGAGACCCATAATAGAACTATGCAGAAATAAAGGTACAAGTTTCAGATTTGAGATTAACTGCTGTAATTTCTCTACTTAACTTGAGATATCAGTTTTGTCATTTTATAGTTCCAAATATCTCGACTTAGATAATTGCAGACCTATAAGAAATAAATTGTTTTTCTCAGAAGTGTAAATTTCTAACCCAATCTGTCAGATACAGTAAAAAAATTTAGAAGGTGTAGGGATCTACATCAGAAAGGCCTATCAATTATTTGTGTTGGTTGATAGAAAAATAAAACAGTAATATGAAGCAAATAGGTACATACCTTATTGCTTTGTTCTAATACTTGATCATCATTTGGGTGGAAATATATCTTCCCTCCTCGATACAGACCACAATCAACTACCTAAAAAAGGTTTATCAATTGCTAAACAAAATCATGTAGAAAGGTTCTCAGGAGAATAACTACCTCTTGAAAGCCCAGTCTCAATTGCTTATATCTCAATCCTGCTAGGTGGGGGAAACTGCATAGATTATTCTCTGCAATATGAAGCACACTTTATTCGAACTTCTATATAATAATATAATACACTAATATAATAACATAAGTACGTAGTGGTGATGTATCATTGAACATAACATTATATCAGTCAAAGTTAGAACCAGAATCTAAATCGCCTTCGAATTCAAGTGCAAAAGCACCACATTTTCCAGTTGTGAACTATGAAATAATAATCTACCACATTTTCTATGGAATATTAAATCAGATTAGTCTTGAAACTTAAGGAGGAATTCATGAAACTTTAAACATCATGCTTAGTCTCACAGAAAACATGGAGAGGTTCTCTATCAAAGAAAATAAAGTGAAGGTGCCTGCAATTGCATAACGATGGTGAGGGGAACAGGGAGTATCGGTAAGAGTAGGAACAAGACCCATACTCACTGCGTGAGTTGTGGCCGCCGGAGCTTCCATCTCCAGAAGAGCCACTGCACCGCATGTGCTTGCCCCGCTTGATTAGGAAGGCGATTCGTAGAAAAACCACCGGAACCGCCCGCAAGAGGAATCTCCGCAACGTCCTCCACCGTTTGAAGACCAATTTCATATTACAGATTTAGAAAAGACATGGGAAATGTGAAGTTTTTGGGCAAAAGAAGAACGATTGAGGGTTTGTTTGGGCAAATTGGAGTGAACTTTGTAGATTGAAGATAGAGAGAGGGGGGAACATCTGCGAAAATGGCCATGCATAGAAATGAATTCTCGAAGACGGATGACTGGATGATTCAGAGGGGAATGGATGGAATCTGAAAGGTCGGCGTTCCAGCGACAGGGGTTTGGGAGTGGGTATTTATATATGATGTAATGGGTTGCAATAACTGGGCTGGCCCATATAATGGTCTTCATTTGTTGGGCCATAAAAGAATATATTTTTTGGAGGGATTATGATTAAATACTTTGTATTAAACTAATAATATAGTTTATTATTTAAGTAATTACTCACCTTAAAATATCATTTCTTATTTTAATTACAAATAATTATGTTTATAACTTTATTGTAGCAAATCAACATAATTATTAAATAATACGGAGTAAAATTTTAACAATGTGGGGATGATCCGATTGCTACAGTAGCCGGGTATTCCAAACCATTCACTAACGATGAAGGTAGCTCTCCAGTGATGTTAAGAAACATTGATCATTCATTAGGGCTGCTACTAAAAAAATCAGTGTTTGTACACGGGCAATTATACATAATAGCATCTAGAGTCAGTAATCCTAACTAAAGTTCTCAAGTTTATGATTTGTAATGAGTTAGATGGTACTGCTAATTCGACCTGTGCGATGTAGTTTACAAAAATGTATTCAATAAGTTGTAAATAAAATATTTTACTCATTTTATTTTAATGTTGTACTAACATTACTTATTGACAAATACAAATACATTCATACAATACAATCAACATCTATTCATAAAAAAATTATAAAATTTAAATCAGTGCATCGCACGGGGAAATTGCTAGTAATTTAAATGCAAAAATCGACAAACCAAAATAGAATCAAAGGTCAGGCATATGTGGTTCACACCATCTCATTTGTCAAAATAGCTTCAATCAAAACTAAAGTAATTAAAGTAGGAGCAACCTCACCCTAATAAGATAATATGACGAATTCACATAAAAATAATTAAAAGATGGGGAAATCACCTATTTGGTCCCTCAATTATTCGCGAACTGTCAATGTTGTCCCTTAATCCCGTAATCATCGATTTAACCCCTGGAATAAAATGAGATGCGTCAACTTAACCCTTCCGGCCGATTTCCGTCTAATTGCCGGTGAGGAGCGCGATTTAGCAAGGGCAAACTGGTCATTTCATATTTAAAATCCAATTCTCCCTATTATTACGTATATCCCTTCCCAGCTTCATTCCACTCCGCGCGCAAGAACCCTAGCCAAGCGAAGAAAGAAAAATCGAAGAAAGAAAAACGAAAATGTCTTCCAACAATACATCTTCAGCGGAATTCATGGATGATGTGCGATGTAGGTGCGGATATTTGGCTCCATTGATGATGTCATGGAGTTATGCTAACCCAGGGAAGAGATATAGGGCATGTCCAAGATATGGGGTAAGTGTAAATTTCTGGGGAAGTATTAGGGTATTTATTTGTTGTTTTGTAATTCGAATTTGTGAATGGTGAATGGTCAGGGAAACGAGAGCTGCCGGTATTTTGAATGGATGGATTACGATGTATCCGAACGCGTAGCAAAGGTGATTAGAGGGTTGTTGAAGAGGGCAAATAACTATGAAAAGGAGATTGAGAAGCTGAATTTGACAGTTGAGAAAAAAGATCTTGAAATTCATAAGAAGAGTCGGGAGTCGAAGATGAATTTTTTTTTTTGGATTTGGATTTGGAATTGTAATTGCAATGTTTGTTAATAGTGTTTGTATGAGAACTGGTTCATCAACTGTAGGTATATTGCAGCTAAATTAGAGTAGTGTTTAGGAGAAATGTATCAGTGTATCAGTGTATGTAGTGTTTCAATTTGAATGAGAAACTTGGTTGCACACATTTATGGTTACAATTGGCTGTAGTGAGAAGACTATTGTGTCTACTATGAATGGCTATTTGCACACACTAGGATAGTCTGCTAAATACCAAAATGTCAAATGAATACCAAAATGGAAATAGAAGCTTTCATTAAATACCAAAATGGTTACAGAAGTCTGCTAATTGTCAAAATGCCAAAATGGTCACATTTACAGAGTTGCCTAACTTGTGACCAAGAGTTTACCAAAACATTGTCACAGCATTGTCATCCAAAACAGTGTGCTATTACATTACATCACCCTACCAACATACTACTTATGCTATTACATTTTCACATCATTGTCATCCAAAATACTTATGCTTCAGACTAAGTAACCAGTACAGTGCACATAACAGACTACTTCATCACTTCCTTATCAAATATGCTTCAGAATATGAGTATCTTATGCCTCCAACTGTTATATATTTCTTTGTCGTAGATGTTGGTTCTTTAGCAGCAATAAAATCTGAAACAGTTCGGATTGCATTGGCTCCAGCAGTGCTTTGAGATGGTTGTGATGACATTTCTTCCTGAAAAAAAGTACAGATTAGCTAAAAGAATCAAAACTTGAAGAATTGAAGTCAAAGTGCACTTACCATTTCATTTAACACAAAGTCAGGAACTTGTGTCTCAACTACCACATCTTCAAATTGCCCTACACCTTCATGGTTTTCTTCTACCTGATCAGAGACTGGTTCTTGTGGCACATGGGAATGTGGTTGTTCAACCTACAAAGCAGATTAGATAAGCATTAATATATAATCACAGTATGTTTAATAAAGTTACATGCCACATAGTTTTTTGTTTACCTCTTGTCCTTTTCCCTTGCAAGTTGTTCTATTATGACCTTTCATGCTACAGAGTCTACATTTTTTTTTTCACCTTTCTTTCCAAGCTTTGTCTGATCAGGTTTTTCAACAATTGGATCAACTTTTCTCTTTTTTTTTGGCCTCCCAGGTTGTGCCTTATACTTTGGTGGCAATGGAGGGGGAAACTCTGTTTTGTGCCATAACTCTTCAGCTCTAATAGGCAAGATTGCAGGGCCATAAGCTCTCAAATACTGCTCCACAGAATAACACTGATGAACATAAAGCTCTGGAAGATCACCCTTTTTCCTTATAGCAGCAATGGCATGTGAACAAGGGATGCCAGTGAGGTCCCATCTCCTGCAACTACACTCCCTCTTGCTTAAATCTACCTTGAAAGGCTTGAAGTTGTCATCATCTACTTGATAAATATCATCAACAACTTTGTAGGCAGTGAATCTAGCACATTTATCTTTGCCTTCCTCAATCAATTTCAGAATTCTTGGACACACCATGGCTGAATAATTCCTCATTTTGTCCCTATTCTTTTGCATCCTAGTCATCAGATATATCCTTATCTTCTCACACATGGTTTGAACTGGCTTATCCCTGAAATTTAGAATGCAACTGTTCCAAGATTCACACAAGTTATTGAGGAGCAAATCACTCTTTGGGAATGTGCTGAAAAAGGCTTTAGAGTAATGTTTTGGATCCCTTGCACTTAACAATTCAAAAGCCTTAACATTCAAGGTCTTTAGCTCCCCCATTCTAGCATGATATTCTGCCTCTGTATTTGCCTTACAAACTGCCCAGAATTGCATTTTTAGTGCATGACCTGTAAAACCATCCTTAAGGAAATTGGCATGCATATGCCTTGCACAGAACCTATGTTCCAGACCTGGAAACAACTCCTCAACAGATTGAAGTAAACCCTTTTGTTTATCAGATATTATTGTCCAAGCACTAGGATTGTTAGACAAATTTAAGTCATCATCCAACAGTTTTAAAAACCAACACCATGAATCCTTCAACTCACCCTCTACAATAGCAAAGGCCACTGGAAATATGCAATTATCACCATCTAAACCTATAGCACTCAGTAGTTGCCCTCCCTTTTGAGAACCTTTCAAGTGACAGCCATCTAGACCAATGACGGGTCTACATCCACTAAGAAATCCTTCCTTGCATGCTGCAAAGCAAATGTAAAGCCTTACAAACCTAGGTCTTCCATTGACAATGAACTCACTGTCTAACTTCATCTTGACAGTGGTACCTGGATTACTCCTCCTCAACTCCTCACAGTAGTCATTCAACAACTTGAATTGTTCTGAATCTTGACCATCTATTTGCTTCATGGCTTTCTTTTTTGCTAAATAGGCTTGATTTCTAGTTAGCTGACAGTTAAATTTTGCCTTCACATGTTCCTGGAATGGTCCTCTACCCCAATCTGTATTCACTCTAAAATCATACTTAAAGAATTTAGCTAGAAATCCAGAAGTGACAACCTTGTTTTCATCTTGGTTTCCACATGAGTGAACTTGGTTGTATGTCTTGATAGTAAAAGGACATTTTGGATTGCTTTTGGAACCAAAGATACTCCAGTTGCAAGTGTTATTGTGTCTACACACAACCCTTACTCTCCTGGCCTCATTTTTCTTAAACTTGACATCCTTGTGTCTCAAGGCTTCATGATATTCAACTGCCCACTTGAATTCCCTAGCTGAATTAAACACCATTCCAGTAACAAATTTAAACCCTTCTTTTTTCAAATTCCTCTCCTCAAACACATTCACAGGCCCACTGACTCCTTCATCTGAATCTGAATCACACAAGCTTCTCAACACTTGTTCAGAAAGATTGCATTCAACCTCAGCAAATTCCTCATTCTGTTTCCCTAAACCATCTAACCCCTGACCATGTGAACTAGTTGCAGTGTCCCTTACATCAACTCCCTCAACCTCAACAAATTCCTCACCAACACTGCCACTGATATCATCTTCACTTTCAATTTCATCATACATTAGGGTATCATCTCCTAGTTCCCTATCAATTTCTACCTCATAGTCCCATTGATCATCATAATGGTGTTCTACATAAATGTCCAATTCTTTGTTCTTTGGAATGTCAGTTATCAGCCCTAGAATATCAGCATCACTACTTAGTTTCATCACTCTAGGTTTCCTTGTGTTCCCATACTGATACCAAAACTGGACTTTTTTGTCACAAAACCTAAGTTGTTTGACCATCCTCCTCAAATCTAAAATGCTGCCTTCATCACAATTAAAATGGTCAAAATACTCCACTATACCATTTTTATAACTAAGCCTAGGTCTCATTACCAAATCCCCACCAATATGCATTTTTATGGTAAACACTGAGTCTTCTTCACCAACATCTAGACAAAGAAAAATATACTATTCAAAATACACTTAAAAGCAAAACAGTCACAGACATAAAAGCAAAAAAACACAACCACTTGGACCCCACCCCCAACTACATTCACTTGCTGGAAATATACTATTCAACATCAGTAATTTTCTGGAAAACAACAAACAACAAGCAAACATTAAGCATATGGTCCCCACCTTTCAAATATGTATACTTAGACAAATTCAGAATTTGGACCCCACCCCCAACTACATTCAGAATAGGATATGTATTCATAAAGCATGCATCACTGGTCCCCCACACAAATACTGCACACTAGTGGACCTACTGAATTCATAAAAGCACAACAAACATCCTTAAAAGCAGTAAATCACCCACACACCAAAAAAGCGTAACGAATCAGAAAAGCAAAGGTAAAGCAGCAAAAATCCCTAATACATAGCTACGCAAACTTACAACTTGGCGTCCCAGCACACCCATTAATCCTCCGGCTGGTCATGGTGTTGATCCTAAGTCTTCAATGCCTTGGATTCAGGATTTGCTAAGCTAGGGATTTTACTCTTCGGAAGTCGAACTCCTTCGCGCGTCAATGGTAAAGTCGACTTGGATTGTTCGTCGATTTTTGCTAAGCTAGGGATTTTACTCTTCCGAAGTCGAACTCCTTCGTCAATGGTAAAGTCGCCTCGGATTGTAAGTCGATTTAGGATTTGCGAAGCTAGGGATTTGGCTGCTCTCCGTCGAACTCCTTCGTCAATTGTAAAGTCAAACGTAATAATAGGGAGAATTGGGATTTAACATATGAAATGACCAGTTTGCCCTTGCTAAATCGAGCTCCTCACCGGCAATTGAACGGAAATCGGCCGAAAGGGTTAAGTTGACGCATCTCATTTTATTCCAGGGGTTAAATCGATGATTACGGGATTAAGGGACAACATTGACAGTTCGCGAATAATTGAGGGACCAAATAGGTGATTAACCCTTAAAAGATTAGTTTATAAAATCAAATTAAGCAAGATTAAGGAGAGTCCACGATCGCCAAAGATTATTTAATTAAATAATTTGACTATTGTATTACCAAGGCCAAGCAATTTAGTTGGCACTAGAGAAAACCAATGATATGTCAAATAAATGCTATAACGTATATACTATGATATGATAAGCATATGCATTATAATGCTACTCAAATGATCAAATATAGTTTTAATAAATGCATTGATGGCGTGATTATTCATGATTTCTAAAATTTATTTTCTCATAGTCATCATTATCATTAATTTATTCATTATCATATATCCCAGATATGACTTAATTGGTCGTGCCAAATATTAAAATCATCCAAATCAGTAAATTTTTAGTTTACAGTAAGATTGGCTTAATAATTACCTTAATAATTAAACAAAATAATGAGAATTGTTGGTTTTATGACTTTTGGGTAGTCAAAGGCAGGCCAACACTACTTGTTAGAATAGCGAGAATATAGGAAATATGTAGGAAAACATAGCGAGAGAATATAGGTATAAATTTTCTTGCAAACCAGTTACAACTTTCTTTATTCATTCCATGCCATTCCCTAAAATCACTCCATTTTAGTCTTCTTAAATTTCCGAGATAAAATGGTAAGGTTACAACTTTCTTTATTCATATCCATTCTCTAAAATCTCGCCATTTTAGTTGCCTAATTCCATTTTTTCAGCAACCAAAGAAACCACGCAATTTATAATCATAAAGATTCCATTTTCTCAAAAAATTTGATATTACAAAAATGCCCCCAAGTTTTGGGGGGAAAATTTAGCTAGGCACTTCTATTATTATTATTATTATTATTATATATTATATATATATATATATATATATAGATTTAATGACAAGTATTTCAAATTATTTCATAATTCTACTTGTGCTGCTAATGGTACATTGTCTGATGGTCTTTATCGTCTTAACATAAAGGATGCTTTTGTTCACAATTACATGTTCAAAATGGCACCAAATAGTGTAGTATTGACGAAAATTCCTCAATGTTATGGCACCGGAGATTAGGACATATCTCCCTTGAAAGAATTAAAAGATTGGTAAAGGATGGAGTTCTTTCCCCTCTAGACTATACCAATTTTGAGACTTGTGTTGACTGCATTAAGGGTAAGCAAACAATCAAGTCAAAGAAAGGTGCCAATAAAAGTTCAACGTTGTTGGAAATTATTCATACTGGCATATGTGTATTTACTTCATAATAAACATGAAGCATTGGATGTCTTTAAATTATTTAAGGCTGAAGTTGAAAACTAATGTAACAAGAAAATACAAATGGTTAGATCTGATAGGGGTGGTGAATATTATGGTAGATATATTAAAAATAGACAAGCACCTGGTCTCTTTGCTAAGTTTCTTCAAGAGCATGAGATTGTTGCTCAATACACCATGACTGGCTCTCCAGACCAAAATGGTGTGGCTGAAAGAAGAAACATGACCCTTCTTGATATGATGCGGAGTATGCTAAACAACTCTAAGCTTCCAAAGTCGTTGTGGGCTGAAGCACTTAAGACAGCAATGTATATATTAAACCGTGTTCCAACCAAGGCTGTCCCTAAGACACTGTTTGAGTTATTCAAAGGTTGGAAACCGAATTTGCAACATATGCATGTTTGGGGGTGTCCTTCTGAGGTGAGGATTTATAACCCACACGAAAAGAAACTTGACCCAATGACCATTAGTGCTTTCTTTATTAGATATGCACAATCATCTAAGGATTATAGGTTTTATTGTCCATCTCATACTACTAGGATAGTGGAATAAAGGAATGTTAAGTTTCTTGAAGATGACTTAATCAGTGGGAGCGATCGATTTAAGGACTTAAGGGGTGTATTTAATCACGACTTTCATGAACTTTTAAATACTTTTATCAACTTTAAAAGTTTGGTGGTATTCAATTTAGACTTTTATAAACTCTTTAAAAGTATACATGTATTCAATTCAAACTTTTCAAAACTCTTTAAAAGTATGCAGGTATTCGATTCAGACTTTTATAGAGTTATTAAAAGCCTACTGGTATTCAAAAAGTTATTGACTTTCACAAACTCTGTCAGAATAGGATTTCTATAGACTTTCTCTTCATTAATATAAATAGATGAAATCCAACCCTCCAACCCCAAACTTTTCAATATTCTCTACAAAATTTTTTTCCTCTATCTAAACTAGGCAAATTTTTCATCAATTTTACGGTACGTTTCAAATCTTTCATAAATACTTTTTTTTTTTATGTTCAAGCAAATTTTTGTTGCCATCGCAACAATTTTAAATACTTTTTTTTTATGTTCAAGCAAATTTTTTGTTTCCATCGCAACAATTTTAAATACTTTTTTTTTATGTTCAAGCAAATTTTTTGTTGCCATCGCAACAAAAAAATTGCTGCGATCGCAGCAAGAATCTGCTGCGAACAGCAGCAGCTTGCTGCTGTTCGCAGTAGATTTATGCGAGCAGCAAAAATATTTACTGCAACCAGCAGCAAGTTGCTGCTGGTTGTAGCAAATTTTTTAATTTATAATTTTTATTTAATTAATATGTTTATAATTTTATATAATTGTATATTTATTAATTATTAATTTATAAATATAAATATAAATATATATATAAATATATATATATATATATATATATATATATATATATATATATATATATTTATTTATTTATTTATTGTATTAAGTTGAATTTTTTAAGAGATTCTTTATTTATTTTATAGTAATTATAAATGGGAGATACTCATCAAGAAAAGAGTAAAGGTAAAAATAAAGTTAATGGAAATTATGCATTATGGGCACCTGAGGAGAGTAACGAGTTGTTACAACTCATGGTTGACGCCATAAAAAATGGATGGCGTGATAGTAGTCGAGGTTTAAGCAAGTTAACTGCGGAGAAGAGGATAATTATATTACTCAGCATTAGTTGTTTCATTAGTTCAAGAAATATTTTTATTTGTTATATTTATAAAAATTGATTATATTTTCTTTATGAATAATATACTCTATTTTTGTGACATCAATATTTTTTTTTAATTTTTACAATGCACTAATTTATAGATAATATATTAATAGAAGTTATGGAATGTTTGTGAGGGTGTATTCAATTTTGAGTTTTAATGATTTTTGTAAACTTTTTAATATGAAAAAGTTTTTAAAAGTATATAAATGTTTGTTCTATGGATATTTATAAACTCTTATAAAGTTTATAAAAGTTTAAAAGATTCTAGAAAAGTTTACAAAAACTCTACAAAAATCAATTAAAATCCATCACTTTAAAAGTATTTAAAAGTTCATGAAAGTCGTGATTGAATACACCCTCCTTAGTTCCTTCATTTGATCATATGGACTCTCAGCCTTCTACGTCATCTAGTGGTGTTGTACTTATCCGCAGTGCTCTTTCAGTTCCGCCTGTAGATATACCGCCCACTATTGAGATTCCACAAGCTGTTGAGTTTGAGCCAATGGTTGAACCAATTCAGGATTTACAGCAAGATCCTGAACCGATGCAGACTGAGCCAATTCAAGAACTGCTCCCAGTTCCTGAAGAGGTTGTTGCCCCACAACCTGTGCAAGGTGGTGGAGATCCAACTTTAAGACGGTCTACACGGGTAAAACGATCAGCACTCCCTAGTTATTATGTTTCATATCTACAAGAATCTGACATAGGAGATGAAAATGATCCTGAAACATTTTCTCAAGCTACGAATTGTGCGCAATCTAACTTATTGTATAAAGCCATGATGAATGAGATAAATTCCATGAAGAGCAATGGGGTTTGGGAACTTGTTGAATTACCTAATGGGGCCAAGACTATTAGCTGCAAATGGGTCTTTAAGACCAAAAGAGATCAATTAGGCAATATTGAGAGATACAAGGCCCGACTTGTTGTGAAAGGATTTACTCAAAAGGAAGGAATCGATTATAAGGAGACTTTCTCTCCTGTATCAAAGAAAGATTCACTTCGAGTCATTTTGGCTTTGGTTGCACATTTCAATCTTGAGTTGCAACAAATGGATGTGAAAACTGCCTTTCTCAATGGTGATCTAAAAGAGGAGGTTTTTATGAAACAACCTAAAGGTTTCTCTTCTAGGGGTGGTGAGAACATAGTTTGTAAGCTTAAGAAATCCATAAATGGACTAAAACAAGCATCCCGACAATGGTATATCAAGTTCGATGGGGTAATTTCTTCATTTGGTTTTGTTGAAAATCCTCTTGATCATTGTATATACCAGAAGGTAAGTGGGAGTAATATCTGCTTTCTCGTTTTATATGTGGATGACATTTTGCTTGCCACCAATGATAATGAGATGCTTCGTGATGTGAAACAATTCCTCTCTAAAAACTTTGATATGAAGGATATGGGTGATGCCTCTTATGTTATTGGCATAAAAATCCATAGGGATAGGTCTCGAGGTATACTGGGTCTATCTCAAGAAACCTACATCAACAAAGTGTTAGAGAGATTTCAGATGCAGAATTGTTCACCAAATGTTGCCCCCATAGCAAAAGGGGACAAGTTTAGCCTGGATCAATGTCCAAAGAATGATCTTGAAAAGGAATCCATGAAGAACATCCCATATGCTGCAATAGTTGGGTGTCTTGGATACATTCAAGTCTGTACAAGGCCAGACATAGCTTTTGCTGTTGGGATGCTAGGACGATACTTGCATAATCCAGGTTTGGACCACTGGAGAGCTGTAAAGAGAGTTTTGAGGTACCTACAAGGAACTAAGAGTTATGTGCTTGGGTTTAAGTAGATGGACATGCTAGATGTTGTCGGTTATTCTGATGCGGACTTTGCTGGCTGTATTGATTCTCGAAAGTCAACTTCAGGGTGCGTCTTTATCATGGCTGGTGGGGCTATTTCGTGGAGACGTGTTAAACAATCTTTAATAACTACTTCTACCATGGAAGCCGAGTTCGTTTCCCTTTACGAGGCTACATCACAAGGTGTGTGGCTCAAGAATTTCATCTCTAGGCTTAGAGTTATGGACTCTATATCTAAGCCATTGAAGGTCTATTGTGACAACTCAGATATAGTCTTCCTGGCTAAGAATGACAAAAGTGGGAGTCAAAGTAAGCACCTCGACATCAAATTCTTAGCTATTAGGGAGCGTGTCAAGAATAAAGTTGTAATCGTTGAACACATTAGTACTGAGTTGATGTTAGCAGATCCCTTGACTAAATGCATGCCTCCATTTAAATTCAAGGATCTTGTTAAAGGAATGGGACTTTCGCCCACTTTGTAATTTGTATATATATTCAGTATTCAATTTTAATGAAATTCTTTTGCTTTCAGACATTTATCTCATTTAAGTTTGTACACCTTTATTTTATTGAGATAAATGTACTTCGGTTGGACATGAAATAAACATAGAGTTTATTTCATTAAGTTTCCCAAAATTAAGTGCCCAAAGTCAGTTTGCATTTAATCATAATAGATGCTACTCGTTTTAAGGAGGACATATCACTATGGTTGGTGTTTTCTGGTTTTTTAGGGTTATGGAGTTTTGCACTAAGTGGGAGAATGTAACACTTACCACTATTACATTATTATAATATAGGTAGTAAATTATAATAATAAAGATAATATATTATTTGGTGCATTACTTCCATACAATCTTCTGTTAATTAAGGTAAATACTTAATGGTGATTGAAAGTGTAATTAGGGAATGATACATTATCATATTGATGGCGTATGGTTAGTATAAATAGAGCCCTTTGGTCCTCTCACTGCTTGATCATTCATTCCTCTACACCATCAAGAGAGGATTGAGAAAGTGAGAGAAACTATACTGTTACTCTGCAGTTGTCCCGTGACTACACAACCTTCATCAATCTAAGGGTGTGTTTAGTGTGTTCATCATTCCAAACGGACCCTAAAGCTATGGCTGGAGGTTAGATCCTATATTTCATACTTCAGTTTTATTCTTACAATTAAGTTATTTATTATTTTTAATGATAAGCTATAACTCATAAATTAAAATTATTGAAACCATTAATATCAATGATATGGTTATTGTACGACTCGTGATTTTAGAGATGCGGTCATATAATTTTAGGATTAGTCCTGCAAAGCTAGAATCACCAACATACAAAACAAAAATCAAATATTTAACATAAATTATAACTCATCACCTTTTATTTTTTTTTAATTGTGAATATAGAGTTCTAAAATTGTAACATAGAGTTCTAAAATTGTGAACGGAGTTTTTAAATTATGAACATGGACATGGGTCCACCTTGCAAGCTAGGTAGACCCAGGTCCAAAACATAATATAGCTAGGCCAGGCCCCTTTGTAAGGGCCTATGGCCTCAATCGTTATATCGTGGACTAGGGTCCACAGTGCACCGTGAACCCTAGTCCGAAACGTCATCGTTTAACTGAGTTAGTGGGGAGTTGGCACGCGACGGACACCGTTCCTTCCGTCCAATTCCCGTTATGTGTAATTCTGTGTATACTATTGAGTGTTTGTGTATTCTATTATACAGTTCTGTATATTAGTAATTTCAATACCATATCTCATGAAACATGAATGCTAATACTTAGGGTAGTGATTTTAAGTATTCTATTGAGTGTTGATGTGTATTCTAGTATATAATTCTGTACATTAGTAATTTCAATACCATATCTCATGAAACAGGAATGCTAATACTTAGGGTAGTGATTCTGTGTATTCTATTGAGTGCCTATGTGTATTCTAGTATATATTTATGTGCATTATTGGTTTCCAATACCGCAATAACATTAAGTATACGAAATTAATTCATTAATGCATACTATAATCTCATTGCATGACGTTGCCCACTATACTACCACCAGTAACCTAATTGCACATGACACATTACCAATAAATTAAAAAAAAAAAAGTAGAAGAAGAAGAAAACAAGTACTGAAGATGAAGGTGAAGACAATGACGATACTACCCGAAAGAGAATTAAAAAGATTTAGAGAAATTCAAACCAAAAATAATATTTATTTAGACTATTATTTTTAGACTAGTGTTTTTACAAAATTGTAAACATTTATTTTCAATCTCTCATATATTAGCTTTGTATTCAAATACTTTGAATTACCGATTTAAATAAACAAATTCAACATTCAATTACATATATCATGAGCATCTCCTATATAATCTTGTATTGATATATACTTTGAAGTTCTTATTTAAAAATAAACATTGGGTATTATTCAATTCGTGCAATGCGAGTGAAAAACTAGTGTAGGAATAAGAATAAATGTGAAGAATAACATACACCATTTGGATAATGTTTTCATGTGCATAATTAGTTATTCGTAAATACACAATTAGATATTACAATTGAATAAATAATTAGTTATCCGTGAATGTCACTAAGAAATTATTAAATT
Organism: Ipomoea trifida; assembly: GCA_003576665.1. NCBI lineage: Eukaryota > Viridiplantae > Streptophyta > Magnoliopsida > Solanales > Convolvulaceae > Ipomoea > Ipomoea trifida. The sequence continues at coordinate 1,693,633 of CP025649.1, read as the reverse complement.
CTTATTAATATTCTTGACAGCGATCCCATAATTCTTGTCCCATCATATCATACCCTTCATGATTTAAACCTTGAGCATCCATCGTTGCAATATATGATTCGGCATCGGCCCAATCAAAGTAGCACTCCCTGCCCATCTTTTTAATATTAGAACAACACTCCGGAAGAATACTGCTTAGTGGCGGATTATTATTGGGGATATAACGACCAAAAGGCATCACGTCTACAGGAGGTTCATACTGCATCCAACAATCAAAAGAAGGTGGTTCAAACTTCTTACATCTTTCAATAAGAATTGTTGGATACCTATACCCATCATCACAATTTTCATTATCAACCGTTGCATATGAAAACGATTTTGTGTTATACGCTATGAACAACCCTAATAAAAAATGTATCTTTATCATTTTCTTTTCCTTTCGTTGTCTTTGGTTTTTTTTACGTGTGATGGTATAGTGTTCGTTCATCAATGAAAATACCATGGTCTTATTAATAAACATTTTAAGGAAGTGTATGATGATTTTGATAATTTTATGAGTTACAGTTTGTCATTAAAAATAGCTAGCAAATAAATTAAAAACAATAAATAACATATGTACGTTTAAGATCAATTGAATACTTATATGTGGTTTATTTTATACTTGTAAAAATAATAAATATACTTGAAAACAATAATTTTATTGATCATGAATAGTGTGTGTGTATATATATATATATATATATATATATATATATATATATAGTAGGTTATCAAAAATTCGATTCTAGCTAGCTAATACCCTTTCAGTTGAGTTCGTCGCATGCAGATGGTCTTCCTAGTGTGATTTACTTTCCTATGTGGTTTGTAGGCTATTATAATAGCGGAAGGTTTTGCCTAGTGCACACTCTCAAATAATGGCTAATATGTAGGCGTGTTAACTCATTATCCAAAAAATAAAATAAAATTTTTTACTATTAACTATTAAAGTATTATATAGTTAATAATTATTAGTCATTAAGAAATTAATCTCCGCGTAGGCGTCCTAGGCGCTAGACGTTCCCCGAGCGCCTAGCGATTTTTTCAACTATGGTTTGAGCCTATCGGCATAGACTAATTTATTACCTCCTTGTGATTCTTTGACGACTAGGGTCACAATGTAGTGTTTATTACAAGTACATCCTCGAATAGTGAATGTAGATTTTTTTTTATCATATATATATATATATATATATTCAAGTATTTTTTTTATAAATAGAAATAAACCACATAATTAAGTATTCAATTTATCTCGAACCTATGTAAGTTATTTATTGTTTTTATTTTATTACCTACTTCTAATGATAAGCTATAACTCATAACAATATTATATTGAAGATGAGTAATTAGGTGGTAATGAAGATGAGTACTCGCAGGTCTTCGTAATTATAGTTATTGGTAATCAAGAGGAGTACTAGCGAGTCGTAATTATAGTTATTGACTTTGTTCTTTCACTATGAACTATTAGCCTTTTTATGTGATTAATTTATACATATGAGGTTTGTGTTCATGATCTTAATCAAAGTAACAGCACATCATGTTATGCGAGACATGTAAAGCATGTGTTGGGTTCTTGATATGAGTTAAGATATTTACTTGTTAAGGAATTGCAACATTCTTCCATTTGAGATACTCTCACCTTTTGTCTACGAGAACTTTGTTAAGTCTTTTTGTAAACTACGAGGTGTCTGGGTCTTTCTCTGCCCATTTTACAGTCTGATTCTACCCGATTAATCTCCGTTCACTCGGAGAGGCATGAGAGTTGGTCTAAGGAGAATCATTGTAACATTTTTCATTATGACACTATTTAGTGGTGCAAGTCTAATAAACCATTTATGGTCATTATGTTATTGTGGTTTGAAACAGAAGTAACGGAAACCGTTACTTAGCCTATAATGATGGCATGTAGGCTATATATGCATGGTCCTCCCACTGCTCCTATTAAGGATATACACTACACCATCTAGTTCCCTAGGAGATAAGTGGTAGACAAAACATCTGAACCTAAATTTCAAGCAATGGAACAACTATGGCTGGAGACGCTCGATCCTATGGCTTCCGCTATCAGGTTAAATCATTACAGTATTATTATGATTGTTTATTTTACTCTAACATTTGGTATCAGAGCATGTTTAATCTCTGCCTAGTTGGTTAAGTTGTACTTGATATATATTTTGTATTATGGTGTATCAATCTATCTAGAAGAGTGCTACACAGATAAATGCAAAAATATCTATGCTTTGTTTTAGTGTATGTATCTGTATATTGATATATATATATACATGATAATTTGTCCAAAAACAATTCTGAAAAATATAATAAATTGTTTTTCGAAATATAAAGATAATGATTTCGGAATAAAATTAATCATACTGTTTTTCGCATCTGCCGGAGAATCGCCGAATTTGTTCGCCGGTGTGAGTTTTGATCTCCATTGGCGGTGAAGGAGAGAAAGTTACGGCAAACAATGCAGTCACGCAACTAGCTTTCCCTGGTCGCCGCTGCTGCTTCTTGGTTTCGCCGGCGATCCAGCGGATGAAGATACAGGGGTGCAGGGGATGGCGATGTCATGATTCCTTTTCAGGCGGCGAGGCTGGCGGGTGGCGACGGCGTTGGCATTGCGACGGAGAGATGCGGCGGTGGCAGAGCTCGGATCTCCGGCCACGTCGCTTCAGACTCCTATCGACGACGGCGAGAGGGATCTGATGGCATCGCGGCTAGATCAGCGGACGACGGTTGGTGTCGCGAACAGGGGCGAACGGCGGCTGTCTCAGGTCCGGTGGCCGCTAGGTGGCGACGACGGAATTTGAAGTCGCGGTCGGCTGAGCGTCGGTGGCAATCATCGTCTCTCTCTCTGGTTTTGGTCGTTTGCCGTTGGACTGTGGACGAAACCGCGTGCGGTGAATGGTGGCGGCGGCGGCTGAGGGATGCCGGTGCGTCAACGATGGCGGTGGCGCAAACGACTGGCTCTGGCCGGCGACCTCTCTCCGCGTCTCTCTTTATTTTTCCGGTAATACTCTCTCACTGGCTGCGGATGGATTATGTGTTGTGCAGCTAGGTTTTTTAGTTTTGGGTCAATTGAATGATTAAGGAACTGATGTAATGGAATTATAATTGGGCTGGGTTTGGCCCTTTTTCGGCCAGGCCCAGTTACTTTAAAAAAAAAATTTGTTATTATAATTGGGCTTATTTGGTTGTTTAAGGCCTATGGATTTGCTTTAAATAATTAGCTCACTTATAATAATAAATGGGCCTTCTCTGGTTCTTAGGCTTGCTTAATTTTTCCATCATCATATTTGGGTTCCTTCAAGCTTAATTGTTCAATTGATGCTTTCCGTGATTCTTTATTAAATTATTATTCATCTTTAGGCAAATATTAATTTGTTCTTTGAATTTTAATTTAATATTGCGGTATTGCGGTATATAATAAATTGCTTGAAGTATTGCATTTTATTTTGAATATATAGGTTAATAATATATTAATATGCATAATCCTATCATGCTTTGTATATTTATAATTATTTTATAGTTATAATTATGCATTTAGAAAAGCATGTTCTAAGGATGTATTTAGCATATTATTAGCTTATAAATTCTTTTTGAAATATTATTCATTTTTGGATTCATTGTGACCCTATAAGGTAGCTAGTTTGGTTTCCCTTCAATTTTTGACATACTTTTGTCTTCTTGGGGCTTCAAAACCTTTTTTGAACAAGCTATTTGGGGACTTATCTGGGTCATTAAAGTATGATTTCCACCATTGAATAATAATATTAGTGGTAATTGAACAAGCTTTTTAGGACCAATTGTTAGTATATTGTTGGCAATAAAGGTTAAATTGCTATTTTTGTGACTAATTGTTGTTATTATGTTAATAACATCAATAAAGTTTTAGTCAAGAACCGCTTTTAATTATGCCTTTATATCAGTTAATAAAAGTTGAAAATTATTAGTTTTTACATTTTTCAACATTAAAGTTTTTTCGGATTTTAATTTTATTAAGTTTTAAAAATTTTTCCGAAAAATATTAAAGGCTTGCGGTTCTAGCAATTTGTTTTTTCCATTTCAAATCTCCTAATTATTATAATATTATGTGATGATTGTGACTATTCATTGAAATTTTTTTTTTGTCATAATTTGATAATATTTTAATTGTGGAGTGTGATTTTGTATCACAATTTAGAAAAAGCTTGTGTGTTTATGACTATTGGATATTATTTTTAGTCTTGCCATAATATTTTTGATTATGATTTTGAGAATCATATTTTCAAATTCCTTTGAATTTGCTTATCCAAAATTTAGAGTAATAATGATGATATTTTGTAACATTTAATAATAATGATAATTATTATTATTATTATTACTGAATGTTGTTCGGTTACGATTAAAGTAATTGATTATTCCGTTATTACTACTATGTAATAATTATTAGAATTATTATAGTAATAACGATTATCGTTTTTTGAATCGATGGATCAATGATTTGCACCGTTACTATCATCATTAGTTTTGGATTTTAATAGTATGATTTGAAATCATAATTTTGAAACAATCTGGTTTTTGATCCAAAATATGTGTTAATAATGACAACATTTTGTAACATTTTATAGTTATTACTATCAAATATCAGGGGTTACGATTGAGGAAATTGATTGTTCAATTATTACTGTTACATAAGTGTTATTTAAGTAATAATGGTAATCGGTCTTTGAACTGAGAAATCAATATGTCGTAACATTGTTATCATTATTGTTTCTGGATTGTGATGCCCGCTTTGATTGAGTATGAATATTTGATTTTATATTCATATTTTTAATGAGTTTGTTTTATGCATATAATTAAATTAAGTGCATAATATTATGATTTAAATTATGCAATTTGTTTCCTAAGAATTTATTTTGTAAATGTCAACATATCATATGGTTCTGATATGATTAGAATTTACAATTTTAAGGCTAGTTCTCGTAAAGTTTACTATATGCGTTGAATCTTTTTGTATTGGGCATACAAGTTAAAACTTTTCAATTGTGAAAAGTATATAGTTATTATAGATTATTATTATTATTCAAATTTTATAATCCTTCAAGTTTTGGATTTATGTCATTATTTGAATAATAATAATAATTTTATAGCTCTTTTAAATTGTTATTATGGTGTACAATTTATTTATGAGCTTATTGAATTTCATGCATAATTGTTCACTAGCATAACATTATGTTTTTCTAGTTATGTGATTTTATATATGCCTATAGAAATGCATATGTTAGGAATTAAAATAAAATTCCTTGTTAAGTTGAACTTTATGTGTGGACTTATATACGGTAGTGCATTATGTTTAAGCATCTTAAGACCGTTTAAGGTGTTCACTTGAGATTAAAAGTCTTTCCATAAGGTGAACTATTAAGATTTAAAAGATTATCCGTCAATTATGCCTTTTGTGTGAGAAAACATGACCAGGGATGATACTTGAAATTGTTTATCACATTGTTGCATAATTGTTTTTAGGCTTTACAGTTCATGCCTAAAATATCAAGATAATCATCTAGTGATCATATAATTTTGATTAATTAAAGAGTAGCCACAGTATTTAATTGAAATTTTGTATGATCGCATACAGTCATAGATGTATTGATTGTGATTAATTATATGATATAATGAAATTTAGCCCACAGGCAATTTTGTTATGTTCATATGATTAATTAGGGTAAAAACACCAAACTGTATATGATCGTAATTTAGCCCACAGGCAATTATGTATCATAATATAGTTTTGGTGAGTTTTTATCATTATAGATAGGAAAGTCAATTTATTTATTATATGGTTATGAAATAAATTGAGAATTGACATCTTTTATCGTAAAGTTTTGATATATGTACGTATTCAAAGAATATTATTTTTGAGGTATTAGTTTGGTTTCTTTTGTGTGTATTTTTTTATGCATTAAAAGGAAATTAGATTAATAGCTTGGCACATTAATATTCTTTAATATACATATGTCAAGTGGTCAATACAATTTCATAACTGAAATTTTTGATCACTTTGTGACTAATTACATAAATTATAATAAATTCCTATCGGTAGATTTTATCATAGCTTATGTAAATAGTCAGGATAAAAGATCAAATCATATTTCTTAATTTACCCACAGGGATTGAGAACAGGAACATGATTTGATAGTTTTATCATAAGCTTGTAGATGGATCTAATTGAATAAAACTTTAGCCCACAGGCAAGTTTTATGTCACTAGATTCTTCTATCATTTTGATAATAATTTTATCATAAAATTTAGTTGAGTCTAATTGAATAAAACTTTAGCCCACAGGCAAGTTTTATGTCACTAGAATCTTCTATTTGATTGTCAATCTTAGTTGAGTCTAATTGAATAAATCTTTAGCCTACAGGCAAGTTTTATGTCACTAGATTCTTCTGGTTAAATTGATGATCAAGATAAAATTTTATCATACCATTCTTTTTAGAATTTATAACTTAAAGTCGGTTATAATTCTATAAGGCATGTGTTGCATTGGCAACACATGTATTTTGTTAATCTTCAAAACTTAGTAACTTGAAATTGTTACTGTATGTGGCTTACTTGGTTTTTCAGCCCAATCACAATAGATCTTTTCTGTATGAATTTTATATATGATATACTTTTGGATCCTTATATTGGAAGTGTACATATCTAGCCAAATTTCAACTAGAGCAATTTAATTTGTTCAAATAGTTGAAAATTGTGTCTGTTACATGTACATATTTGGTATGTCCAACTATGGTGGGGAATTTTATTCTTTGTTAAAGTTAGTTGGACATGAGGATCGTTAGTATGTATGTATATCATTTATATAATGCTTAAGAATGACTTGATCAGTGGGAGTAATGGTTTGACTAGTGGGAGTGGTCATTTGATCATTAAGATATCCCATTTTAAGATTGTTCCACTTCAAGGATAAGACACCTTGCCTTGTTAATTTATAAATAAGTTCAAATTGTTTGAACTACAAGTTGTGCAACATATTTATGAAAATGTTGTAACAACACTAATAGTTTTTTATTTTAACAAATGGCATGAAGTTTATGGTGAACTATCATGAGTTGAATTCTTTAGCATTTATTGGAGTTTTTTCGTCTCATCAAATTGATCCTAGGTCATTAACATCTGAAAAGGTTCATAAATTCAATGTTGAGAGACATAAAGCAAACAAAGACTCATGCGATAAATTCATCTTGAGGATTTTTATTACATTGATACAACATTTGTGTTGTTTCATAAAGTTACATAAATAAATCCTTGTTGTTGCTCTATGGCATAAAAGTTGGGCTTCCCTTTTTATTTTGGAGATTATTTATAAGGTGTATGTTTAAAGTTCCATTGTAGACTTAGACTTATTGTTTTGTCATTTAAAGCCATTGGAATATGGACTACTCAATTACTGTCTTTGGCTAAGGTTAATGAAAATGGAGTGACGGACGTGTCAACTCCGAAAACTTAGCCATCATAGATAGTATTAAAGATAAGGAGTTGGTCGTGTTAAATATTAGCATTTTGCTAATAGTTTCGAATCCTTACTTAAGGCATGCTTATAAGAATTTTAAGGATCATACAGGATACATGGAACTAATTATGTGACTATATTGTACGTACATACATTTTGTCACTTCTATGTAATATGGATGGTTTCTCATATGGTTATGCGCATATTTATTTGAGAAACATCCTCAAGATTGGACCAAGAATAAACATAGGGTTTATTTATAAAGAACTTGAGTTTGAAATCAAAATGCATGTGATGCATAGTTGGTATTACTCACTTTATTTTAGAGGACATACCACTATGATTCATGTTTTTGATTTTAAATGAAGGTTGTGCCAATGCTTGCACCAAATGGAAAATTATTTCCATTAATATTGTACAAATCAGGCGGTGTGAGTTTATTAGGCCAATTTTAGCCATTGTGGCAGTAATTAGTTTTTTGATAACTAATTACAATCAAGAATGAACATAAGGTTTATTCATTAAAGTTTTATACCACATAAGCTACTTAGAGAATAAATTTACATTGTAATCATAAGTGGATACTACTCACCTTACGAGGAACTATCTCTATGGTTCATGTTTCTTTTGCTTCTTTGAGTTAATACTTGCACCAAGTGGGAGAATGTAACATTTTTCATTATGACACTATTTAGTGGTGCAAGTCTAATAGACCATTTATGGTCATTATGTTATTGTGGTTTGAAACAGAAGTAACGGAAACCGTTACTTAGCCTATAATGATGGCATGTAGGCTATATATGCATGGTCCTCCCACTGCTCCTGTTAAGGATATACACTACACCATCTAGTTCCCTAGGAGATAAGTGGTAGACAAAACATCTGAACCTAAATTTCAAGCAATGGAACAACTATGGCTGGAGACGCTCGATCCTATGGCTTCCGCTATCAGGTTAAATCATTACAGTATTATTATGATTGTTTATTTTACTCTAACAATCATTACTTGTGAGAATTGAACTTGGGTTATCCCGTAAATTTTCCTCACAAAGAGAGTTCATTTATCATTTGAACTAGCCGTTGAGTTAAAGAAAGAACTTTGTTATGCCATTTACCAAAAAAAAAAAAAGGAAAAAAAACTTTGTTATGCCATTTTCAACTACCCGTAAGTTGCAAATCATGTTTCTGACACATAGTGTATTGGTAAATTTAGGGATGAGCATAGTTACCGAATAACCGACGAAACCGATAACCGAACCGACCGAAAATTTCGGTTATCGGTCGGTCATCGGTTATTAGGCCAAAAAAATTGCGGTTATTCGGTCATTCGGTTATCAACCTTTAAAGACCGCGGTCACCGAATAACCGACAATATATATATATATATATATATATATATATATATATATATATATATATATATATATATATATATATATATATATATATATATATATATATATATATATATATATATATATATATATATACACACACACATTAATATTAGTATTAATATTAAAGTGTATATATATATAATCTACGTATATATTTATATATTAATATATTATAATTACATGCCAAAACCAAACACCACACACTGTACAGTGTACACAATTATATATATACTCACAGTTACATATACTGTGATTTTTCCACATTGTTTTGTTTATTTTTTTATTATTTTTTTAAAACAAAGTTTTGTTTATTTATTTTGAATTATGATTTATGAACACATAACTATCTCTTTTTTGTCAAAATAAAAAATAAAAATTGAAGTCATAACTCTCGGTTTTTCGGTTACCGAAATAACCGACCAAAACCGACATAATCGGTTTCGGTCGGTTATATGTATATGTTCGGTCGGTTTCGGTCGGTTACGTAGGTTTGAAAAATACGGTCGGTTATTCGGTTATCGGTCGGTTATTAACCGTAACCGACCGATGCTCACCCCTAGGTAAATTTACAAATTTCTAGATGAAGAGTTATTGGGGTGTTCGTGATGGGGAGAAGTTGAAAGCGGTCTTGTTTCAAAGAGGTTAGGTAGGTTGTTTTGGTCAATGCCTACTTTGTGATGCTCTTCAATTGAAGACTAGCCGAGCCGTACGTAAACTACTACTTACATTTAGGCTTTAGCTGTCCATTTTAATGTGCTACTTTGTTGTTCCCTTGAATCTTCAAGCCCCAAGATAACTCCACGACTCGACAAACCATGAGCAGACGTGAATCATTATAATTTAGCCGAACATAAAAATTAAATATTTGTTTATTGTGCACAAGGAGTCTCCTCAATGTGGTTGGTGAGATTCGATCTTGAGTCATTGTTTTTAAATTTCACTTATGTGATCAACTGAGCTGTGCATAAGGAGTTCCCTTCACTTTAAGATGTTGCTTCTAAACTGTTGGTGGTGATATTTAATATTAGATTATTGTTTTCAAACTTTACCTTTGTGACCAACTGAGCAGCTGAACTGTCCATACTGACAAAATTACTGACCTAATTGCTGCATGATTTTATTAGTTTGACCAAATTGCTGCATGATTTGGGGGTGAAATTACTAAACAAAAGAGAGATTTTAGGAAATTACCACAATACACTTGATTTTATTTTATTTATCTTTTCTCAACCAAAAAAAAATCTACAACAATATAAATTAATACCATCTAACTATCCAAGTGGTTGAAGGGTGATAACAAATCAACAATTTTTAATTGCGCAAAATTGGTAACTTTTTCTTAATAAAACTTTTTGGTCTCACAATTATTAGATCATTTTTATATTTGGTTTCTAAATATTAATTTTTCCACGACTTTTAAAACCTTGTCACATTTAGTCATTTGGTTTAATTTACTGTTATTTATGATCAAATTAAAATTGTATCTTTATATTATTGAACATGAGAACATCATAGTCAAGTGACTTGTCTTGAATGATAAAATTGTCATTTTCTATGATATTTTTCAACTAAAAAATTTGGTCACCGGAACCAAATGTGCCAAACTGCCAATGTTTTAAAAGTTATAAAATCAAATGTGACAATGCTTTAAAAGTTTTGAGACTAAATATTAAAAAAATAATAGTCAAATACCAAATGCAAAAAGTAGATGTGTGAATCAAGTTAATTTTTTTTTTTCATTGATGTATGATGTTAATATGTTATACATAAAATTACAATTTATTATCTTGAATGTAAAATATTTATACATTGTGGCATATCAAATTACGCTTATGATTTATTCATTATTAGATAGTAGTTATAATTTTCCTCGTAATTTTTAAAATAATTGTACTTTTTATTGAGTACTATTAACTTTATTATGATACAGTATTTGTTCGTATATATTTTCTTAATTTATTAAAACACGAAGAGTTAATGATGTATCGTCCTCATGATTTCCTATTTGAAAGAACTATTTCGTGCCACTAGACTCTACAAGTCATTTGGCCAAAAAAAAAGAAGAAAAAGTGTACTTAAACCTTAAAAAAACTAAAATTTTTTTGAGTAAAAAATTGAAAAAAATTTAATTGATAGAATTGGACTCATATTCTTGGAGTAAAAAATTTGTTCCCGAATTTGCTGGAATTGGAATCCGCCTTGTCGCTCAGCTCTCTTAATTGCACTCGCCACTGCAAAACCTGAGCTGAAGAATTCAAGCTTTCCACAACAAAAATCCATGTCAGTATTTTGGATTTCATATCAAATTCTAATCTTGCTAGCTAAAAGCTTTTGTGATAATGCCATTTCGTTTGTGAGGGGTCTCTTCACACACACAGCTTTAACTAACTTGTATTGATTCAATGGAAATTAATAAATGTTTCATCGCCACTTCGCCATTTCTATGAATTTCAATCATTATCTCGAAATTTCTACCGGCCAAAGTGAAATTTTAAGTGTTAAGACTCAATTTTGTACTGTCCAATGTCTGCAGCTCAATTCGTTCTCTAATGTCAAGCTGGGTGCCAGTGCATATCCTCACAAATCCTTGTTTCATATTAGGGCTTGGAACTCGATTGAATTGCCGCCATTTCACCGATTGCTTTATAAATTCATTGGCTACTAAGAGCCACGCATTCTTCCACCATCAGATTAGGGCATGGAAACCAGATGTAGATACAATTGTGTCTGATAATGCGAAATATAGCGGTAAACAGATTATCAGTGTTACTCCCCGTCTGTGTGATTATATACTGGGCAATGTCAGAGAACCAGAGGTGATTAGCTGTATTCATGGACTGTTTTGAATGATAAATGAATATGTTAGTAAGATTAGTTAGTTTTCTTTGCCAGTTGACACGTTCCACTGCTTGTTTAGTTATCTTGTGTTGGTTTCAGATAGTGCTTGAACTTAGAGAGGAGACTGCAACAATGCGGGGTAGTCAGATGCAAGTAAGCCGTAAAACCTCATTTGGTTTATATCTTTTCCCTTACGCTTTTGATGCATGAGTAATTGTGTCTGCATCTATGATGGTGTTTCTGTACTTCACATAGAAATAAATTGATTTCTTAATTTCTGAATTGCATATAACTAAGTATGGGCTTATCTCTTTCCTTGGTCTTAGGTGGGTGAGTAATTGGTTATGTCTGTCTGCTTGATGTTGATGGGCTAGACCCTGAATCGAATTGATTATGATCTTTAAATTGATGTTTGTTGGTACGGTGTTACCAATAGGTATCCTCCGATCAAGCACAGCTACTAGCAATGCTTGTCCAGGTCCAAGGAGCAAAACGGTGCATTGAAGTTGGCATCTATACTGTAAGTGCGTGCAAATCCATATGGTTAGGTTCTTAACCAATTTTTTTTTTCTTTCCATTTTCTTAAATTACATGATAAGTGTTTGATCGTTCAATATATGGAGTATATTCCAATCCATTGAAGGCAGGTCCTAGGATGCCTCTTTTAATTGACTTTATAATGGTTTTGTACTTTCATTAAAATCCTGTGAAATCACTGGCTAGAGGTTAAATAGTTGGTCGACTGATTAAATTTTATTTGTTGTGAAAACATATAGAAGCTTATGTTGTTGTGCTTAAAATGATCGAAGGCTATTGCTTCATGTTGAGTTTGCTCTCGGTTAAATTTTAAAATTTTTAATAATTGAGAGTTTGATATTACTATGGCACATGTGAATGCACCCCACTCCGCTACAGAATAATCTTTACAGATGAATTTCTGTGAATATTTCCTCCTATTTAATTGGTTAGTTTGAAATTTTTCTTGAACATTTGATCATTCAATTTATTTTATGTTTTTGCACTCCAGGGATACTCATCCTTGGCCATTGCTTTAGTTCTTCCAGAGCAAGGCCGTTTAGTTGCTTGTGAGAGAGACGAAAAATCAATTGAGGTTGCATAAAGAGATATTATGACCGAGCGGGTGTGTCAGGCAAGGTGATTTGTGTATCTTTGTTTAATTTATGAGATTTCCTTGATTTTGTAAACGATGTTGTTCTTGAAGATAAAGTTACTGGCATCTTATGATTGAAAAACATGATACTAGGTGGATGTGAGACATGGAATAGCAGCAGATACTCTTCGGTCCATGATTCAGAATGGCGAAGGCTGCAGGTATTCTAAGTCGAAATGCAGATTTTTGGCTATTCATGTCTTAATTTCGAATTCTTGAATCCATCCAATGCGACTATATCAACGAGCCGGCTCGAGTTGTAGGGCCTTTGACGTTGCTGTTGTTTTCCCTCGGAGTATTTGTCAAGACTATTCATATCACTGATGAGTTATTTTCTACTTTATGCAGTTATGACTTTGCGTTCATTGATGCCGATAAGGAAATGTATCAGGAATACTTTGAGTTGCTGCTAAAGCTGGTTAGTAACACAAATATTTGTCGTTGGAATTCACTAAGCTGTACCAAAACTACTGAGTGTAACTACAGACGATTTTTGTGCAATTCACAAGGAAACAACACTTTCTTTCATTGACATTTACAGGTAAGGGTCGGAGGCGTCGTTGTAGTGGATAATGTCCTTTGGCACGGGAGAGTTGCTGATCCGTTGGTAATACAGACAGACATCTTCTGATGTTATAAAACCCAACACTTATTAGTTCTAACAACGTTGTTGCAGGTAAACGATTCCAAGACGACGAGCATAAGGAGTTTCAATAGGACATTGTTTGAGGATAACCGCGTGGACATCAGTATGGTATGGATGCACATAATACCCTCCTCCCTACACATGTCTTGCACAGGTTTTTGAACATGTTTGTTTTAAAATAAAGCGGCTTTAATGATGTTTCTTGATAGGTGCCAATCGGCGATGGTATGACAATCTGCCGGAAAAGAGGAATTTTGTTGAGAAGAGAAACAGATTATTGGGTATCCATGACAATCTGCCATCCTGTATTCATGACTTTTTTTTTTTTTTTTTTTCTTCTCATTAATGATAAAGCACTTATTTTCAATTCGTTCATAAAATCTCTTACTCTAAACTTTAAAAATGGAGTTAATTTTGCTATAGGTGGCACAACGGCATTCTCAAAATAAAAAATTTTCAGTTTGAACACTTCATGCATAGAAATAATAAGGGAAAGTTATAATTGATGTCCCTCCATAATATGCCAATTATCTATGTTACCACTGAATATATAATTATTAGGGGTGTAAATGTTGCCTTTCAGTTTTTAAAAACGGTACATATATTGCTCTCCCGTGGTGTAAATATCACCCCTTTTGTCGGTACGAGAGGGGAAATATATGTATCATTATATTTTTGAAAATTGAAGGTCGACATTTACCCCACTAATAATTCAAGAGTGACATTAATAATTAACATATTATGGAAGGACATAAATTATAATTTTTCTTAATAATAATAATAATAATAAGCGACCCCACCTTCCTACCCCTTCGTCTCTAACCAGAGACAAAGCCTGCACTTCATCGTGTGTCAGAGATAAAGCCTGCTGCACTCCGTCCCTAACTGGAGATGATGTGCAATTCGTTTCCAGTTATTCGTTAATCGTAATTTTTAAATATCCATAACTGAATTACCAAATAACCAATATTTTTAAAACTAATAATTGATAACTTGATAAAAAACCATAATTTTTATTAATTTAATTGACTATTGGATGAAGAGTTAGACCTTATGAGACAAGGTGGGATGAGGCCTGAGGGGGAATATCGAGGCCGAAGGTATGAATGTACGATGATTGTACTACTATGTAAATATCTTAGGCAATGCTGACGTATAGAAATGTTATGTGATGTCCTTTCTCTCATGTTAATGATGATGATATATATATGGATATGGTGCATATATTTATGAGGAAGTGGAAATGCAGTTGGATTAATTGAATTGGAATTGGTATATATAAGTAAATGTAGAATTCAATATTATATATCTCTCATAGTAAGTGACCAGAAGACAAAAATGGGTGGTCTTTCAAAACTGGTATTGCTATATATTAAAAGAATTCAAATTTTGTTTCCAAAAAAAAAAAAAGAATTCAAATTTTGTTTCCAAAAAAAAAAAAAGAATTCAAATTTCAATGAATAATCTTCAACTTTAAGCGTAAGTAAATAAATTATGTTTATATAAATAGATGCAACTAAAAAAGATATAAGATGGTGATAAAGGACTGGTATGCTTTTGTGATGATAATATATAAGATAGTGTAGGTAGGAATAAGAATAAATGTGAAGAATAACCCTTTTCTCTCTAAAACCAAACGCCTTTCTCTGCTCAACTTCGGCTTCCACCACCGGCCTCCGGCCGGAGCTCTAATGGAGCTTTGAGCCGGCGGTTTTGGTCATCTTCTACGTTTGCTCTTGCTCTTTTTCCGCCTCGACCACCATCGCAGTTCTGTTCGCCTCCGACCACGGCCACAGATCTTCTTCTTCGGTTTTCTTTCCCTTTGAATAAAATAATAGTAGGTAGGTATTGGGGTTTGTGTTTGTAGTCTTGAACTCCCAACCCTACTTTGGCTTTATTACCACTTTTTATTTTCTCTATTATTGTGTTTTCCTCTAGTTACTTTCATGGACATTTTTCCTCTCGTTACTTTCACGAGCTTTTCATTATCATTAGCATAAATTGTTTAGTTTGGTTTCGGCAAGTGTTGATCTTATCCTGGGCGAGCAAAAAAGAATGATGACGAAGACCCAGATCTTTGATGAAGCTTTAAGCTCCTTGAAGGAACATAGCTTCCTAGTTATGAAACAGTCTGCGATTCAAGTTTTCTATAACATAGTTAGAAAAGTTGTTTCTATGTCTGACTGTAAGGAATGGTTTACCATTTCATTGATCGTTGATGTAAACGTTTTATGTTATGAATTAATGGAATAGCTATGTTTACTTTAAAAAAAAATGTGAAGAATAACAGACACTATGCAAGGGTACAAATGATGCACTTTTGGACCCTTTTATATTGACCTAATTATTAGTCAAAACATAAAGACATTTCATAGGGTGTTTTTGTTACTCTAGACCAGTGTCTGAACATGAGACAGTATGTTGCTTCATGACGTCTGGATCAGGGTCAGAACGCAGATCAGCGAAGTTAATTCTATCCAACCGAATCTGGTTGTTTGATCCAAGTTTAGTGCTGACTTTTAAATGATTACAACAACTTATTTTGAGGGGATTTCAGCTGCATTATTTTAGATCATTTTGGTTGAGTCTCTACTATATAAACAAAGCATAATTATGGATTTTCTTGGCAATTTTAAACCTGCAAAATCTGGTCCAGCAGTTCACCAAAGCTCTATATAATTTCGTATCAATATTTCGAATGGTATTTCAGCTTTGTATGAATGTTTGATGATGTCGTATTCGTGATGCTTGATTGTGGCATGCACGTGGTCAGCTTGTAGATGATAAAGGTGTTTGTGGGAATCTTTTTTTGTAAACCATAAATTGTATGGTTGTTGTGTTGCTCCTTGTACCCCTTTGTGATCATCTAGTAGTAGATTAGGTTGACGTGAGTTGCCCTGCAGATGTAGGAGTTCAGCTCCAAACTGTATAAACAATTCTTTGGTGTCTGGTTTTTTTTTTTTAAACAATTCTTTGGTGTCTGGTTTTTTTTTTTTTTTTTTTTTTTAACTTATTGTTTATTTATTTATTTATTTATTTATTTATTTATTTGTATCTGATCCAGTAACTAATCAGATAAATAATCTTGATAAAATTAAGTAGGAACTAGTCTTATTTTATGCATTCAACATCCACGATCCTATTTCACACCATATGCATTTTGATAATGTTTTCATGTGCATAATTAGTTATTCGTGAATTGTAAATACACAATTAAACATTACAGTACAATTGAATGCATAATTAATTATTTATCTGCGTGCGAATGCACAATAAGAAATTATTAAGTTATTATTATTATTATTATTCTTGACAGCGATCTCATAATTCTTGTCCCATCGCATCGTACCCTTCACGATTTAAACCTTGAGTATCCATCGTTGCAAAATATGATTCATGGTCGGCCCAATCAAAGTAGCACTCCCTGCCCATCTTTTTAATATTGGAACAACACTCCGGAAGCACACTGCTTAGTGGCGGATTATTGTTGGGGATATAACGAACAAAAGGCATCACGTCTATAGAAGGTGGTTCATACTACATCCAACAATCAAAAGAAGGTGGTTCAAACCTCTTATAGATTTTACCATTAAGTAGGGGTGAGTTTCATATAAATTGATATAGATTTTATAAACACAATGATTTTCAGTTCGGTCCAGTTAAAAATTGAATTGAATAAAAAAATCGAATGATATTTAAAAAATATATATTAAAAATTAATTATATATTTTATTTATACCCATTTGTTTTTATATCAAATTTACCCATATATATATATATATATTAAATAATAGTTCGAAAAATGAGACATTAATATTATATGGATCAAAAAATAGAAGTTAATATATATGCCATGTGATGTGTTGGAGGTGTATAAAGGAGATGTGATTAGTTTAACTTAAAATGACATTCTAATGATGAAAGGGTATAGCATTAATTTAAATTGATGCAAGATTTGATACACTTTTTATCTTTGAAATTTTTTTTCGCATTCAAATTAAATTTTTTAGGATAACAATTCCTCTTATCACTCTTTTAAATGTAGCAGCATAAAAAATGTGAGATTATATACAATGTCATGAAGATAAAAGTAACATATCCTATTTGTCATTAAGAAGAATATTGGAATATACAAACAATATAATGTCATACTTTGCATGAGTAAACTAAAATGCATGTATAATTCATGTAAATTACAACTGTCTTCTTGATAACTGTTTTGAGCAAAAAAAATGTAATTTGTAGGAGCAATGGCGGATTGAAGCTAGAAATTAAATGAAACTTCGATTACTTAACCTAATCCATGCATTATGTTGGAAAATTGCACTAAAAATGGCATTTTAAGTGGCCATTTTGTGGTATAAATATTTGCGGGTCCACGTCCGATTTTGGGTCGGGTCAAAGTGGATTCGGGTTCTTCGTTCTTAGACGAAGAAATCGATATATTATACGCTCAAAATGGATAATGGGTGAATGAGAAATTGATTCTCAAAGTAGACCCATTTGAGAAGGAATTCAAGTGTGGAAAGCTTATGTAGCTTTGTCCCACATTGGTTTGGAATGAACTTTTGCACCACTATATATACAAGGGACTTTTTATGACTAAGTAACTTGTATAGCATAGATGCTCTCTCTTGCGCGCAGGGGAGTGCAAATCAAATTCCAAAATGAGTTCGAAAGGCTTGAAGTGGCTGGCCTTGCGGGCTAAGTTATGCTACCTTTTCGAACGAGACCTCTCGAGAGGTAGTTCGATGTCTCGAACCAAGTCGCGTACGAGAGCGATATCGCGCAGCCCCCGGTCGGCGCGCGATGTCTCGAAGCCAGCACTTCTCGACGTCTCGCGGCACGAGCTATGTCTCGACGGTACGCAGATATGAACGACGTCTCGAACAGCGATTCTGGTAACCTCTCAATTGCGACCATTCACTTACTAGATCCGTTCAGAAATAACTCTTAAATTTTACGGAGTTAATGTGAATAACTCCAATCTTTATTTCAGAGTTTATTTCTGGTTTAAATGGGTTAATAGTGGGTGTAAATAGGTTGCTAGTGGTTACGAATGAGAATTAAATGCCAGATTTAATGCAATGATCCCATCCTTCACTACATATTCGTTGTGAGCAGCAGGTTTGAAAAACACACAACAAGAACACACGAATACACTGCTTTCTCCTCAAAACATATTTCCTTCAAGCCATCTGCGTTCTTCCCACGGTTTAGTTCGCCGGATCCAAGTTTGAGTGCACAAACGGCGGATCGTAGCACGTTTTATCCTGGGAAGCCTAGGCCGCAACGTTCCAGCACCTCGGGAAGCGGCAAATAAGGTTTTAAGGATAGTGACAACACGACTCGTGCTTCCAACCACCCCGGAATCCATACAGTTCACCCGTCTTCTTCCAAGGCCACTCAACCGAGCGTGGTATCTTCATCGCAAGTAATCGTTCAATCCTACGTGGATTATTTTTCGTTGTAATCTGTTTTAGTTTCGTTTTCCAGTTTCTTGTAATTCCGATTGTAAGAGAGTATTTTTCCAAACACATTATACGTAAAAGCGATTGAGAAATAGTAATAAACATTTAGGTGAGTTGTAGTAAATTAAGCAGTATACGAGTTAAAATGGTAGAAATTCGAAGTGAAGCGAAGGAAATCATAGCGAAGAAGAACCATATTCTGGAAATGGATGGATGGATTGAAGAAACATTTGGGGTCTTTGGTTGACAAGGCATTTATTATTATTATTATTATTATTATTATTATTATTATTATTATTATTATTATTATTATTATTATTATTATTATTGTGGCCCACATGTGTTATTAATATTATTAGTAATAAATACGGAGTAATAAATATTTTTTTTTGAATGCTACTAACTCTATTACAATGTAGTATTAAACTACTTTCTCAACCAACTGAAGCACAAAGAGACAGTGGCGCCTCCACTGAGACTCGAACCCATGCAACCGGATGCCACTATACCACAAGATCATTGGCACGGAGTAATAAATATTAATAATTGTATTATTATGGTTATTATAATTACTAGTATTTTCACTCGTGCGATGCACGGAATGAGTTTGTTATAATATATTAAGAATATTAGAATGGATATACAATTATTTAAATTATAACATTAAATATTATATAGTGCAAGTGAAGATATGAGTTGAGTCATTTATGTTTGTTGATGTTACCATTGCTTGAATTCGAATAAATAATTGCTCAAATTAATAGCTAGTGTGTAGATGTAGGCATGCGATGTTATAGCAACTTTATCATTTTGAAAAAAAGCATAATATCATCGATTATATTTACACATTATTGAAAACCTCTTTGTAGACGACATTGGAAGTCGCAACACAATCCTGTCCATCCTCGTCTACCGCTAACACCTTCAAGCCATTAGGATGACTGACTTGGGAGAAAGCCACATACAATTGACCGTGACTAAAGACCGGTTTTTTTAGCAATAACCCAACATGAGTTAGTGTTTGGCCTTGGTTTTTGTTTATAGTCATGGCATATGCAAGCATCAACGGGAATTGTTTACGTTGGAACTTGAAGGGCAATCTCGTATCAGAAGGACTAAGAGACATTCGGGGGATAAGAACTTTGGTCCCTTCATGTGTCCCATTAACTATTCTTGCTTCGACAATGTGATCTGTCAATCTTGTGATGATGAGCCGCGTTCCGTTACAAAGACCAAGAGTGTGGTCTATGTTCCGCAATAACATAACAGGTGCACCGACCTTTAATGTCAATGAATGATTAGGAAGACCCGACAATCTCAAACTATTTAAGAATTCAGGAGTGTGCACTTCTGATATATTTTCACCGTCTGATTCTGCCTTATACAAAGAGTCACAACTTAAATATGTTCGTCCTTCTGCAGTATTCATGTCGCACATGTACTGATTAATTTGATCAACGACATCTAAAGTCGGCGAGAGGATCGCTCGGCCTTCTAGCTGCGACTCATCAAGCATGCCATATCTCGAGCTTGGGAATGTGCTCTCAACTATAGTTGCTATGGGATCGTGTCCACACTTCAACAAAAACCTTGCCAGAATATCGATATCAGATGAACCGTTGTTTACAACCCCTGCAATCCCATCTCCGATGTCTGCAATCCATTTTGAAAACCAATCAACTGTCTGTCTATCTTCCTCTGAAGCTAAGGTCTTTAGTCTCAAGTTCTTGGTCAGCCTTAATACCTTGCAATTTGTCCACAGATATGAAGAATTAATAGTTGCTCCGACAACTTCTGGTCTTGTTGCTTTCGGAATAACAGGTAGGATCTGTCTAAAATCGCCGCCCAAAACTACTGTCTTTCCACCAAAAGTCTTTTCAGCACTACCCGGTACGGCGAACCTCAATATGTCCCTCATAGTTTTGTCCAAAGCCTCAAAACAGTATCTGTGCGTCATCGGTGCTGCGCTTCATCCCATATTATCAATTTGCTCCTTATTATAAGCTCAGCGAGGTCACTACCTTGCGATATACTGCACGTGGAATCTTCGTTCAAAGAAAGTGGTATAGCAAATCTGGAATGCGCCGTTCTACCTCCCGGCAACAACAAAGATGATATTCCACTGGAAGCAACATTAAGAACAATATCACCGCGGCTCCTTATCTTTGATGATAACGTTCTCCACACGAACGTCTTGCCTGTTCCTCCGTAACCATACACAAAGAATAATATAATCCACCTCCATTTGAATCAATATCATTCATCACAGAGTCGTAAACATTCTTTTGTTCATCGGTCAATTGTGTTACCAATGTCTCATGCTCTGTCTTCAAAGATTCCTTGTCATATGCCAACTCTTCAGCTATCAACATGTTTTCACTCAAACCCATGCTACTTTCGTCTGGAATTGGCATTTCAGGAAAGTCTTTCAGGCTTTTTCCCCACGAAGATAGCAAATTCTCCAACTCCATAAGAGCAAACTGTTTTTTATCTGAATCCGATAGCATCAACTCTTAAAAGGCAAAAAAAATAAAAGAAACAAAAACAAATAACAAATTAGTTTATTTATAAATAATGAAAAGCAAATAACAAAGTCGAATAAATAGATTGGAGCTCGATATACCTGGATTTTGCAATACACGTCAACGCTGAACCTGTGCATCCTCCGCAAGAAATTCCCAAACGGCATTCCAAACTATTTCTGGCTTACTGAGTGAACTTGAAGTGAGAAGCGTAACAAATAACCTTCGCAAAGCATACGCGGATGCCCAGTAACTCGAATCAATAATGCCGTCAATGTACTCCTTGTCATCATCTAATAATCCATATTCATAACACGCATCCCTAAACGAATTATGAATGACTCCTGCAACAGTGCGAATATCTTCATGGCTAAAAGGTCCGCGTACCAAATTTAAAAGACATCTAAGATAGTATAACTCTCCACACCCTGGCGGAACATAGAACAATCGTCCTATGGAGTAGCTTCTTTTCCTCGGATGTCATTCACGCAGATCTTGTCTCCAAACAAACTTACTGGGGAACTCAGCATAAGTGAGTGACCGAGCGTCTTCGTATTTTTTGTTCGCCTCAAACCAAGCTTTGAACTGACTCTGCTTAACTGTTTGGTTCTCCACAATCTCATCCAAGGGCTGATATTCACTATATACAACATTCTGCTGGTGCTCTAAGTGAAAATTTAACCTCTCAACAAGTGGGGTTCGATAATGTATCACGTATCCAAATAGCCGCCACGTGGCTTCACATGCTGATATATAGCGACAATCGTAGTACATGTTAATCTCATCGACCACATCACCACTGAGAGCATTCTTTGAACTACTCATGAATTCTGTTGTGACCTTATCATTTCCTTTGTTCACATATTTGAATAAATATTTAATAGACCTCGATTGGTTGCACCATTCAACGTTTTCACTCGATAGAGCTTCTAATGATCCTGATCCAGTCATTCTTGAACTTGAGCTTATACTTCGTATTGGAGTCAAGAATCTAGGCATACTAATTTAAACAAATTACCCGAAATCATCAAACATGTTTGAAATAGAATATGATACCGACTGGACAAAATTGAACTGACTCATGACTAAAAAAAAAAAATTGAACTGACACAATACCTCTCCCTGAAATTGAGGAACTCAGGGCATTCATAGTTGAACAGAATCTTTGTTGCGGTGTAGGAATTGGATATCCTAACATCACCATCTAATATGATAAACAATTTTAAATAGTTATAATCGAATCAAACAAATTTATGACGACTATTGGGTAATTACTTACCCTTATTCACCCATGCTCTACACAGTTGTAGTATAACAATCAGTGGTTCTGCCAAATCAACATTATAGTAAGGCAAGACAGAATCTACATGCTCCTCCCATAGGGTAACAGTGAGCCGACTACCCCTGAGCAGTGAAAACAACAATGAGCATGATGATGCCTAAATTTATACTTAAAAAAATCAACAAAGGTCATCCAAACAAACACATACCGAGAGTCTTCAATGACAAAATCAATCAACCTTTGAGGATTTGAATTAACTTGGACAACTTTTTGCTCAATAATGGAAACAACACGGCCAATCAAATCTGCAAAAACAAACAAAAGATTTGAAATAAAGGACTTTTTGTATCCTATATTGCCAAACTAAAATTTATATATTCTGTAGCAACTAAATATTTAAAGTATTAATAAGGATGCATGTATATTTAATAGTATTTTGGTTTGGTAAAATGTTTCTTGACAAAAGATTTAAATGAGAATTTACCAATTAGCATATTGCTATCCACTCCTCCGGGAGCCTTCAATGATCCAAAATCCTTGAGTTTGAACATGTGTTTGGGAAAGGCAGATTCATCTAGATCGGAAGCGGTAATCAAAGTCTGGTGGTTCGCTTTCATCATATACTTATGCTCGCACGACTTAAACTTCATGCGATACGTTTGCACAATGAAATTGTGTGAATATCATAGACTTCCCCTTCCTTCAAGAGTTTCTTGAATTTAACCACAAACTCTTTAGGGATTTGTAAATGGATACAAGTTCCCTGAAGAAACAAAGAAAAAAAAAAGAATATCGTAATGCACTCACGATATAAACACAGTCTTTTCACTCTAATTCATATGCACTTTAAACTTAATAACATTTAAACTTAGGCTATGTTTGGCAAACCTAGCTGAAAAGGTAGCTGAAAGCTGAAAAGGAGTTGAAAGCTGAAAAGCTATAAGTTAGGAGCTGAAACTGGTGAGCTGTTAAGCTAGCTGTTATGCTTAAAAGTGTTTGGTAAAATTAGCTTTTTGATAAGCTGATAAATGTAAAAAGACTAAAAAGGGCATCTTCATAAAATTTAAATTTGTTTGTTTACATATTAAAATTTAACGTTTGAAAATAAAACTATTAGCAAATCATGATCTAGCATCCCATAATGATGTAGCAATATTGTTGCGAATCTCCTTCATCTCAGTAGAGGTCTGACTTAAACTTTCGTTGGTGGATGTATTACTACTTGAATCTTGAAGTTCATCGGGCGGTATGTAATCTGGATGCTGCTCAAGCACATTAAACATCATGTCATCTTGTGAATTCTTCCGAATAAAATTATGTAAGGCAAATGTGGTCATAATAACATCAATTTGGGTCTCCACACTAAACACTATATAAAAAACACTGCAGATTTCATTAATATATGTATATTCAAAAACAAACACTGCAGATTACATTAATATATATATTATATCAAAAACACTGCAGATTAAATTAATATATATATTATATCAAAAACACTGCAGATTACATTAATATATATATATATATATATATATA
Organism: Ipomoea trifida; assembly: GCA_003576665.1. Lineage (NCBI taxonomy): Eukaryota > Viridiplantae > Streptophyta > Magnoliopsida > Solanales > Convolvulaceae > Ipomoea > Ipomoea trifida. The sequence goes on along the minus strand of CP025649.1, from coordinate 1,669,257 downwards.
TATATATATATATATATATATATATATATATATATATATATATATATATATATATATATATAAAATGAAGGAATACATGAAATCTATATCATATACACGCAGTCCAACCAGTCGAGTAATACAATGAAATATATATCATATACAAGCTTACGGATATACGAGATGCAATAGAAAAAAAATATACAAGTAATACAACAAAATAAATATATACATACCTACAGACCGATGATATTGCGATTGGCCGGTTGCAGACTGCGGAGCGAGGTGGCTGATGGGCGATGCTTCTGCGGAGAGTGAATGAAGATGAAGTGATTAGCGTGAAAATTGCGAATAAATAAGAATAGAAAAGGGTTTTAATTGGGAAGGGTAAATGATGTCATTTCTTTAAAATAATAAGGTTAAAGATGGAAAAAAAGTTAGGAAGCTAATAGATTATTTTGAAACGCTATCTTAGGTAGCGTTAAAAAATAAGCTCCTATTTTAAGCTACTAGCTTATTTTAGGAACATTACCAAACAGAGCTTATAGCTTATTAGTAGCTTAAAATAAGCTATAAGCTCCTAAATAAGCTCTGCCAAACAGAGCCTTAATAACATTTACCTGGGAGTCATGGAGTAAGCACTCTAGTGTTTGTTGGTTGATTGTGGAATGTGAATATTCCCTTGACAAATAACAACGCATTAGCCGGAGTCTAATACAACTTTTTCTCATCTTGGGGGATAGGTCGGAAGCAGAGACAAAAACAGACCCCATTAATGAAAAAACAATATTGCGTGACAATATCGTTTTACTATTTTGATTTGTGTGAGGAGGGAGACAATGCAAATTGAATATTTTGATTTGTGTGAGGAGGGAGACAATGCAAATTGAATTATGTATTTATAGGGAGTATTATAACAATGTTTTAATCCTATTATATTTCGAAAAAACCTCTAAATTTCTACTAATACGATTGTAATGATTTCGTGTTTTAACAGGATTTGTAATGTAGGAGGAAGTGCTGCAACGCAATAGTATTATAGTTTTAATATTATTCTAGTTTTCATATTATTTTATTGTTTAAATTATTTTAATGTATAGGATTTGTAGTGCAGGAGGAAGTGCTGCAACGCAATAGTATTCTAGTTTTAATATTATTCTAGCTAGTTTTAATATTATTCTAGTTTTCATATTATTTTATTGTTTCAATTATTTTAATCATTAATGTATAGGATATGTAGTGCAGGAGGAAGTGCTGCGTTCGAAATCATATTCTAGTTTTAATTTTAATATTATTTTATTGTTTTAATTGTTTTAATGTACAATACTTTGGACGGGAAATAGGATTTCCTTTTGGAGGATGTTGTTATTATATATATAATATAATATATAGATTGGCATTCTATTTTGTTTTGTATCATTTCTTTGTAATATTATTTATTTGCAATAGTTAAATTGTCGTTTATTATTCATGTCAAATTTTTTATTATTAATTTCTCAAATATTTTTATAATTTTAAATTTTTTATTATTAAAAACTTTAACAGAATTAATCATTGCCATCTATAATTTAACAAAATACTAGTTAATTAATTACTTAAAAAGCAAATGACAAAAGTATGTAAAAAAGCAGAATTGAAAATATATATCATTCAAATATAACAGGTAACATCTAAAATTACACATAAAAGACTTAAACCAACAAAATGACTTAACAGTAATACTAAAACAAAAAGCATAACATAGATTAGGAGCAAAAGTAGTCAAACTCCAATGGGGGAGTTGAATAATTTCTGGAAGCAATTTGTGCCGCAAATATGGTGTTTGCCCTTTCTGTGTAGTGTATACCATCCCAGCTGATATACCTCTTCTCTTTCTCGCACAGGTTAGACCCCTTCAGCCCACACCATACGTTGGCATTGTAGGGTGGGCCACCACCCCCACAGCATGCCATTAGCGGGCTCTCAAAACCTACCCATTTTAATCAAAATGGTTAGTTACGTTCTATCGCATAATAAATTAAAATTTAGGTTATGTCATCAATATATAATAAAGAAATATTACCGTAAAGGGCATAGTTAGAAATGACATTGTATTTGATCGTGTACATATCCACGTACACGATGACAGATTCGTTCAACTCAGATCTCATCAACTCACAAAGTTTGCCGAGTCTGGTGTTGAACTCGTTAGCAACTTCATTTAGATGAATTAGGCAACCCATCTGGTCATAATCAGCAGGCACATTTATTCTACTCCCATTGGCAAGCATGTTAGGCAGACAACCCAGTGGCCCTGTGTTGTGCACCCAGAAATTCCTCCCTCCAAGTTCGTATATTTTCTATATATATTTACACACATACAAATACAAAATTCGTAATTTCATCACATTGCATTAATTATATATATATATATATATATATATATATATATATATATATATATATATATATATATGATCGCGTTCAAATGCGTACTGGCTGCCTAGGGGAGAAATGCGGACGAATCACAGCGCGCCACGTGTCCGGAATGTAGTTGCACCTAACGTTATAACTAGGTGCACCTAATGCTATAACTAGGTGCACCTAATGCTATAACTAGGTGCACATAGGTTGCAACCAGGTGCATGAATGTTAACAAAGTAAATTACTTGCACAAGTGCAAGTAAAATGTATTGCAGATGCAAATAAAATGTATTACAGGTGCAAGTGAATTGTACAGTGAGCATCAATACTAAGTGCACCTAATGTTATAACTAGATGCACATAATGTTATAACTAGGTACAACCTATGTTATAACTTACTTGCATTTGTAAGTGAAAGTATTTGCGAAAATAGGTGCATGAATATTAATAAGGTAAATTACTTACACTTGTAAGTGAAAATAGGTGCGAAAATAGGTGCACTTGTAAGTTAAACTAGGTGCACCTATAAGTGAAACTAGGTGTACCAAAGTTCTAGTTATTTACGAAAATACTACCACGTCTGGACACGTGGACGGCTGTGAAGCGTTCTTATTTCTTACCTGGGTGGCAGTTCGTGGAAGTGCATCCCTATATATATATATATAGAGAGAGAGAGAGGAAAAGAAAAGAAAAGAAATAAGATAGAATTGATCATACCTCAATGGCAGTTTTGATTTCAGATATGAAAGATGGAATATTTGCCATTACTTCTGGCACTGAGAGTTTATTCTCAGTAAAGGCACCGAAAAGATCATTTTGGCCGATATCTATGGTGTACAATGCCCCTGCAAAGTCCACCTGGCTAAGCATACCTGTTTTATTGGATTACAGGTTAATTAATCACATATGTGTGATGTCATTAGATTATAAAATTAAAAACAAAAAAAAAAAAAGAAAAGCAAGACCTTCCGAGTGCAATTTGAGAGAGAATTTGCGAAAGCGTTTGAACTGATTCACTTGTGTGCTCAAAGTAAACAGAGGATTTGTTGAGACAGTCTTGGAGCCCACTACTGCAAAGTTGACTCCATTTGTAAAGTTTGATTCCAAACATTCCAGATAGGAAGACAAGTAATCTGCCTTCAAACTCACACCTGTAAATCAACATGGCGATCACACAAAATATTTATGATGATAAAACTAATTACGATTAACTATTTAGATAATAAAATAGAGAAAATTGTTACTTACATAGAAAATCAATAATTAAACGCCCATCGCACATTCGGGTGGAATCTTCACCGAAATATGAGCGACCATTTGGGGCGCTATAAGAGTTTCCATAGACGGCAGCATAACCTCCTGTATCTGAGTTAGAGTCCCCGAAGTTGAAGATGACGGGGTTTTTCACGCATTGCGCCCCAGAAAAGGGAGGAGCGCAAAGAAAGAAAACTACCATCAAAGTGATCCAGAGAAATTTCTCCATGCTTGAATGAAAGTGGCTGGAGAGGTGTTGAAGGCCAAAGAAGATTTAGAAGTGAGAGTCAGAAAGAGCGAGGCAAAGAAGAGTTGAGACGACGAGGTTGAGGAGGGCGAGCTTTGAGTTTGAGTGGAGTATGATGCAGATCATATATCTATATATATATAAATGGTATATGGGTTTCCAAAAAGACATGTTGTGAATTAAATACACAGTTAGCTATTGTCTGGTGGGGGGAAAATATTATATTAACAAAAATGAAGTGATGTTATACAATAAGAAAAAGAAAAAGAGAATATTCTTTAAAGAATAAATTATTAATTATTAAAAATCTTTTTGTAAATTACATTAATAGTAGAAGTACAATTATTTTTTGATTAATCACAAATTAATATTTTGAGGCTATCTGGGTGACTTTTTTTTTTTTTTTTTTTTTTTTTTTTTTAGGGTATGTTTGGTTGACATGTTTAGCTATCAGGAATGGATATAATTGTTTGGTTGACACATTTTTAGAACACTATTATGGATTTTTATTACCCCTTAATTGCAAAAAACATTCACTGGTAAAATAAAGGTTTCAATGTTTCATCCCCTTCAATTCCTTCTCAATTCTCAGTCGCTTCCCCAACTATTAATAATTATTCATATTCCACCCAACTACCAAATATGCAAAATATTTTCACCAAAATCCAATACCATTACCAAGTATTTGATACTCATTTCGATTCTCATGTGCGAACCAAACACAACCTAAATTTTATGTTATATTATTAACACTTATTAATGTTATTATTAAATTTATATATATATATATATATATATATATATATATATATATATATATATATATATATATATATATAAATGAAATATGAGGTTTATATTTTAAAATTTTGTTGTTCATTTACTATAATAACATTATGATCATAAAGATGTGTTGTTCATTTACTATAATAACATTATGACCATAAAGATGTGCAATTACAATAAGAATTGATATTTAAGATAAGTTTAGGTTACTAATATAATAATCAAATAGTGTTACTAAATAATCTCTCATAATAATTATATTAAAAAATTAAGAATTTGTAAACATTATGACCATAAAGATGTGCAATTAAAATAAGAATTGATATTTAAGGTGAGTTTAGGTTATTAATATAATTACTAAATAGTGTTACTAAATAATCGATCATAATAATTATATTTAAAAAATTAAGAATTTGGCTCTAAAATATAAGTGTTACTAAATAATTTATCATAGTAATTATATTAAAATATATTAAGAATTTTTCTAAAATAAAATACAAATAATTTATTTCATTTTAGAAGAATTTTATTAAAGTTTATTGAAGGTAAACAAATATTTTGGGCTGTCAGCATCATTGAAAAGCAACCTCTTCGAAGGTCCTACCCTCTTTGTCAGGATTGATTTAATTTTACCAACCGTCATAATTTATCATACCCATACTTCTTCAAATCATTCTCCCATGTTGAATGTTGAATAGGTAGGTGATGAAAACGCATATATTGATGGGGAAGTGAAATGCAGATAAGAACAATGGATTGAATTGGGGTTGGTATATATATATAATTAATAAAATAAAATGTGAATTGAATATTAAGTGGACGGAAGAAAATGGCTCCGTACTTCTTTCTCCTTTTCCGCAAGTGATTAGACATACTATATGGTATTAATTGACAAACTACTTCTTTTTCTCCTTTTCTACAAGTGATTAGACATACTAATATGGTATTAATTGGGTACTAAAATATAAATATGTACTTAATATTAATATCATTAACAATTATAATTTTTTAATATCTTTGATTCACCATGTTTCGAAAGATCTATTATTTATAAGTCATTATCAATAGTTTATTTTGACCATGTCAAAAGATTTAAAGAAAAAAAAAACAATGAATTATATTTAAAATTTGATATATTAGATTATATTTAATTTTCAAGTACAGTAAATTAAATTTAAAAATCAATAGTTGGTCCGTAGAGCCGGTTGTACGTGTTCATTCATATAACACATATAGCCTTATTAATAAACCTTTTAAAGACATGTATGGTTTTAATAATTGTATAACTTACATTTTGTCATTAAAAATATGTAATAAATTTAAGATAATAAATAACTTATGTAAATAACAAAAATCGACTAATAACGATATTTATAAAAAAAAAAAAAAGAAGTAATAATCAAATTATCAAATTCGTTGAATTTTGGATAATCTCATCCTAGTAGGATAATGAATTAGCCCTTATGGGACAAAGTGGGATGAGGGGGAAATCTAGGAATTGAGGGCCAATGTCGGGTGGTATAGTAGGATATTTTATTATTATTATTATTGTTAGTTTGTTTCTACTCCATAAATAGCAGTAGCATATAACATGTAAAGCAAGTTATATGGCTGGGTTCTTTCATACATTTGATTTACCCATGTAGTTTTTTTTTTTTTTTTTTTTTTTTTTTTTTTTTTTTTTTTTTTGAGAAGAACCCATGCTGTGCTTTTAGTTTCATCAATTACCAGACACAACTACCACCACCCCTTATTATTATTATTATTATTATTATTATTATTATTATTATTATTATTATTATTATTATTATTATTATTATTATTATTATTATTATTATTATTATTATTATTATTATTATTATTATTATTATTATTATTATTATTATTATTATTATTACATCATCATCTATATATATATAAAAGCCACACATTTCTGGAAAATAAAATACATTTCGTTTTCCCGCCCAGTGAAAACGATGTCGTTTCAGCTTTTAGGTATGCAAACTGTGTCATTTAGATTAGGTTAATTAATTACGGCCAGTTAATTGGTTTTGCAATAATGATATACACGCCGTTTCGCATTTCGAATGCGGCTGGACTCCTCGATTCACAATACCTTTTCGCAGCTATCGACGGAGATATAATACCGGTTCATCGACATTACTACAAATATATATACATCTTCTACCACTACAATGAATGGAACCATTCGAATACATCAAACAAAAGCACTGATTTCTGGGAGAAAAACATTGTCACCACAAGATATGGCTCCAATGTACATCCTTGCGCGTGATATTGATGATAGGAAGACTACTGCTGCCATGAGATTGCGCCTCATACGTACCTACGATATTGTACAGAGCAGATACAGTGACAGAGTGAGATCGAGGGAATGTGTATTCCATGATGAAGAGGTAATTGTATTAGAACCTATTCCATGTGTATTACTTTTTGTTAAACTTCCTTAACTAGCAGTAAGTTCTAATCACTGTAAATACCACTAAGTTCTAATCACTGTAAAATACTATTTTTTGCTGTTATAGGGTTCCTATGTGCATCTTAATATTCCTGGGAACAATGTTTCTGCTGCTAACTCATTCATAGAAGGTCATGTGTATTGCCTAAAAAATTTCCTGGTAATCAGTCCTATCTATACCTATAGGACCTGTAGTAGTGATTTCATGTTGCAGTACTATCATAAAACCCTGGTCAAACAATACAAAGGTTTAGATTTCCCAAGAAAAATGTTTCGGTTGCAGCCTTTTGACTCAATCAAGAGTCTAGAAGGAATTGATCCAAAGGTTCTTATTGGTATGTTATACTCTTTTCATCATTTTTTTCTACTTAAATAGACAGATTACTCTACTGTTAATGCATCTTATTCACTACACTTTGTTTACTGGCAGATGTCATTGGTCGTGTGGTGCATATCTTCTCACCATTGGATAAGCATATCAATGGGAGGCCTTCTAAACTCATTGATTTTGTAATAGAGGATTTAAAGTAAGTCTACAGTTACAGAATACAACATTTACTATACCTACTGCACTCAACTCATATTATATGACTGACATTTTCAGGGGCATTCAACTGAAATGTACTGTATGGGATCAGCATGTGGAAAAAGTCATTTCCTTTTGCCAATATGACTTAAAAGAACCAGTCATTGTGCTTATTCAAATGTGTAGGGTTAAAGTGCCAGAAAATAGTAAGTATATTGAATTACCTTTTCTCTTATTCACTTTACTGTCTACTCAAATCTGTAGCCATTTCATTTCACAAATAATTGTAGTACCTGAAAATATAAACTGAGTTAAAATGCAGGTGGAGAAGTCAAAATTTGTAGCTCCTATGATGCAACCCAACTGTTGTTTAACCATGAATGTGATGAGTGCACTGACTTCAGAGACAGGTAATTTTCCCCCTTAATAGATACAGTATCTTTGTTTTTTTACTGTAATGCTTTACTGTCTATAAAATCACCAATGTATCTTTTATTAATTGTCAACATGCTTTTCTTTAGATTATGTAATCAACCAACTCCTCTGAAGAGCATCACCTCAAATTCCAGCCTTAGTTATTCAACTTACACTTTGGGTGATCAAAGCAGTTCTAATATGGTATTTAGTACCATTTCTGAACTCAATGAAAGAAGTGAGGTACAACACTTTACAGTCTCTATTGGTATTTTTTTTTTAAAGTTTAATTGAAAACTTTTTAACACAATTATTGCATTTATCTGCAGATTGGGGAATATTGGGTTCCATGTATTATTCTGGAGCTAGATTGTAATTTCTTAGACTGGTATTATCTCTCTTGCATTTCTGGTAGGTGTAATAAAAAGGTTGATCTAAAGGGTGGGATGTATGTCTGTGGTAAGTGTGGAACTCACTGTGATACACCTAAGTTAAGATACAAGATAAAACTTAGAGTCTATGATGCCAAAGGTAGTGCACCATTCTTACTTTGGGATCGTGAGGCACTTGAGCTATTGGGGGGCATCACAGCTGAAGAGCTTAAGGCTATGCAGCCAAAGGTAAGCATCTAATTATTTCCTTTGTAATCTGTAACCTAACTCATCAACTTAGACACTAAATTTGGCTTAAAATTCAGGTTCCAACCAAAATCCCTAAAGAGATTGTATCATTGGTTGGTAGAGGAATGCTATTCAAGATAAATGTTGAGAGGGATCGGTTAGAGAAGCGCAACCTTGCTTTTCCAGTCATGCAAATCAAAGACGACATTGCAGTGGTGAACGAGTATTGTCCTGGTATGTTGAAGGTTACTAATCAGAAGTCAACTAATTCCTATGAGCAATTGGATGATGACTTTGATTCTGATGAGGTAATTAGTTTTCCAAACCTTCACTTCAGACATACCAGATTTTGGTAATAGTTTTTTTGGTCCTAACTCTTGCTATTTATTATGTGTTAGGGCTTTTTTTCTGATGAAGAGGCTGAAAGTCCTCTTCCAAATCCATTAACTCAAGTTGCTAAAGGTGGTGCCAATGATAGTGAAGCAGTTAAAAGGAGGCTTTTGGACGAGTTCTCATCCACCCAGGTTTCAAAGAAGAAGACACACACTGTGCTTATCAAGGTTGAAAAAGATAGTGAATTAGCAATTGACCAAAACTCACAGAACATTGAGATCTGAACTGTGATGGGTTGTAGCTTGTGATGGTAGACATTGGTTCTAAATATGTTTTGTGGTGACATTTCCAGACAGTTTGCTGTAATTTGGTGATGGTAGACATTGGTTGGATTTGGTTTTAACTTTTCATGTCAGTTCTTTAACTGACATCTACTAATATATTATTAAGTTATTCTGCTCCTATTTTGTTATTGTTGTTTGTAAACTTTTGCAGGTCTAAGTTTAGCATAAATGAACCACCTACAACTACTAATATTGCAGCAACAAGCAGAAAAATCAGTTGGAAGCAAATTAGATTAAGGAAGCAGACAAAGCAGTTGAAAACCAACTTGGATTATGCAAGCAGACAAAGCAGTTTGACAAAGCAGTTTGTATTAAGCAATTATGTAGTTGAAAAAGCAGGGTTAGAAAGCCCATTAATCTTTTGTTTTTTTTTTTGTTTTTTACATGTAACATGCTTCTGTACTTAATTATTTCATGTTTTTATAAAAAAAAAAGTTCTTTTTCTTTAATATTCAGTAATTTAATGTTTTTATTAAAAAAAACCATTCTTTTTCTTTAATATTCAGTAAGGGCAATTACAGAACTAAGTAATGTACAACAACTCACTAGATAAATAGTTATAACAACCAGCTAAACACATGTACACATTCCAGTAAGTATATTAACATTTTAAAAACCAAAAAAACTTACCCTAAAGTCATTCGCATCGCTTCCTGTCTGCTGTTACATGTGTATCTTCTTCTTCTCAATTTCCATTTTTTTGAACCTGTACAAATGTAAAATATAACTTTATCAACATCTATTAAGTTTACAAGAATGAACTTAAAACAATTTTTTTTA
>CP025649.1:1638280-1656611 GCA_003576665.1 Ipomoea trifida | reverse complement strand
ATATATATATATATATATATATATATATATATATATATATATATATATATATATATATATATATATATAAATTTATACATATTTGGTACTATATATGTGTAAGTGGTGTGTGAGAATACTATATATGTATAAGTGGGTGTGACCTTATGTGTATGAATATACGAAGGTATATATATATAGAAAGGTAGACCTATATTGTTCAAAGTACATAAAGCGAGAAAGTAAAGAATGAGACAAAATGAAATCACGGTGTGAAGTTGGAGGATATTCCTTTTTAACATTCATAATGGAATTACAAACATTGGACCCCAAAATGATTGGTGTTAACCACTTGAGTAACCTTGTAGAAACAGATCCAGGGTTACTAGAGCTAGTGACTAACCTGCGGGCTTGGAATCCCGACAAGGGGTGTGCACAGTAAAGGTCCTAGATCTGCTTCCCCTAGTTGGAATAACTAGGTTGTGGTGAGATGATGAAAATGAGAAGGAAATTGTGGTGTAAATTGGAATATCTTTAACTTCATTATGGTAAAAGCTGGTCATTTCTATTTAAATGCTTATATGATTATGATGATAATTATAAGTATGAGTATGAGTATGAGTATAAGAGTATGATATTGTGCATACATGTGGAAGTTGTGATTATTGGCACATATTTTATTTGAAACAATAATGAGGAAATGAATATCTCTTATATGAGAAATCTTGTTTAAAATTTGTTATCATGTGAAATAAAATGTTTTTCGAAAACAAAGAATAAAACTATTTTCCAAAGCCATGATTTTACAAGGTGTAGTAGGGATTACTTAGCACTATGTGCTAATTCTGTTTTCCAAATGAATTTCAGGTATGGAGTAGATCTTGTTATCCGAGAGCGATAGAAGAGAAAATGGATCTACTCTTGGTGATAGAAATTACTATGGTTTTTGGGTTGTATATTATTGGGATGTAAGGCAGTAATAGTATGTATTAATAAGGATAGTAGATGTAAAGACTACCTTAGCATCTAAGTTTGTGATAAACTTAGGTGTGGAGTAGCACCTCTAGATTTTATGCGCTTCCGTTTTGGGAAATTAGTAATTATTATTAATTATGCCTTTTAGTATGATGGAAAATCTGGGGGTGTTACAGCTGCAGTTTCATAGAAATTGCAGAATAACCCAACTATACTCTTTGATCACAAACATAGCTAAAGAGAAGAAGAAATCGAGTAGTAGGGTTTCCCTATTTCTGAGATCGAAGATAGAAATCGCAGAAAGGGGAAACTGCAGCCAAACCCTATCTCCAACAACAAACAGGGCCTTTCCTTATATATTTTACTATTATTATTATTATTATTATTATTATTATTATTATTATTATTATTATTATTATTATTATTATTATTATTATTATTCTTATTATTATTATTATTAGTATTATCATAGATTTTAGATTATAGAATATAGATTATAGATTATAGATATTATTAGATTAGATTATAGAGATTTTAGTTGTTATATATTATAGTTATTGTTCTAGACATTTTAAATTTATTGTTATTAGTACTCTCTAACATTATACAATCATTATGGGAAAATATTATTCTTTTATTTTTTGTGTGTGTAGAAAATGAAAATTCGTTGGGTCATGACAATAGCAATCCAACACTACAAAGCCAGTTGTTATCTTATAAGACTCCTAGACCTTTTTGTGGAGTTTTTCAAGCATCCTTATCTACGCCTTTGAGCGTATTAACTAATGGTTAGTACTCACTCCATTTTCTTTTTACAGAACTATTACATTATTATTATTATAGATTATAGATATTATTATTTTAGATTATAGAGATAATAGTTGTTATAGATTATAGTTATTGTTCTAGACATTTTAAATTTATTGTTATTAGTACTCTCTAACATTAAATAATCATTATGGAAAAACATTATTCTTTTCTTTTTTGTGTTTGTAGAAAATGAAAATTCGTTGGGTCATGAGAATAGCAATCCAACACAACAAAGCCAGTTGTCATCTTATAAGACTTCTAGACCTTTTTGTGGAGTTTTTCAAGCATCCTTATCTACGCCTGGGAGCGTATTAACTAATGGTTAGTACTCACTTCATTTTCTTTTTACATAACTATTACATCGTAATTCGAATAACAATTATGTAATGTATTATTAGTATGTTCAAAAGAAGTTAGTGTTCGTAACGTCAGTAATCGCACACCCTTATCTGCAATCTCGAGCACCCCAACAGCAAACCAGGTTATAGGTATATTTCTTATAATTGTTTCATTAACTTATTAATGACAACTCTTTGGTCAAACTTATAAATATTTTGTTAATATTTCGTAAAGTTCTTCTTCTCATTCTTATGACCTTATGGATACAGATTTAAGAATGGAATCCCTTACTCGTGCTCACACTCATCAAACCGTTGTCAGTTCGATGAAACCAAGTCTCCGTACTCCAAATACTGTCTTCAATAATGGTACGTCTTTTTTTTTTAAAAAAAAAATATGTATCAATGGTAACTTTTAATTTATAGCTATATTAGAACCTAAACTTTATTTTATTTTGAATTGTACTGACAAAATGTTTTTATTTGAATTGTTTCATTACATTATTAATTACAAATTTTGCCTAAAACTAATAAATATGTTGTTAATAGTTAGTAAACTTATTTTTTTAACAATTGGGAGCTTATGTCTACAGATTTAACAATGGAATCCCTTACTGGTACTCACACGCATCACAGAGTAGGACGTGTACTCGAACCAAGTCTCCCTACTCCAAATAGTGTCTTGACTAATGGTATGTAGTTTTTTTAAAAAGTTACTTATACATTTCATAGTTTCAAAAAGTTGGTTACTTGGCCGATGGTTTTTAATATTTTTGTATTCAATTTTTGTAGAAAATGTTGCTAATAACGAACCACATATAGAGGCTGAAGTTGGTCCTTCTACAGCACATGCCGGTATTGGTTTTTAATATATTCATCTTGACACTTTTTTTTTTTTTAGTCAAATATAGTTTTAGTATAGACTTTTTTTTCCCATACTTAAATTTTTTCCCTAAACATGTTGTTACTATGTTCAGGTTATACTGAATGTATCACTAACTTAAGCAAAAGACCAAGTAGTCGATTAATGAATGCAAACAATCCGTCTCCTTCTGATTGCCGTAACCTCCACAACGACTTCAATGAATGTAGCGAACAGGAAGATACTGTCACAGATGCTCAACCTGGTAAAATTTCACCCCATTTTTGTAATATATGGTAGCTACATTAAGAGTGTTTGGTATTATATATATATTATTTTTGTAGGGTTAGAACTTATAATTTTTTATTTTTATTATAGTTGATTATGCCGACTTTGGTGATGCTTGTGATTCATGCTTACATTGTGGGGCACTATTTTGGTACGAGGAACGGTTGAACAAGATAGTTAATAACGGTATTACTAAGTATTCATTGTGTTGTGGACATGGAAAGATAAAACTACCACCTCCCACAAAACCACCGAAAGAATTATATGATCTATTTTTCACGGATGGTCCGAAGAGAAACCAGTTCTTGCAAAATATCAGGTCTTACAACAATATGTTCTGTTTCACTTCAATGGGTGGGAAAGTAGACAGGACAGTGAACAATGGTGGTGGTCCACCAGTCTACCGTATAAACGGCCAGAACTTCCACTTGATCGGTAGTTTGCTTCCCATGGATGGTGCTCAACCTAAATTTGCCCAATTGTACATTCACGACACCGAGAATGAGATCAACAATCGGGTTGATTGTTTGCTAATCATCTTATTTTGTTATTGTATCAAATCAGATCATTTAATTCCATTTTCTTTGTATGTAGGCATGAAAGCGGTTCATCTTCTTTACACCTAGACGTGGTAAATGACATAAAAAAAGCATTGGATGACAACAATGTGTTGGTTAAGTTATTTAGAATGGCTCGGTCTGAGATTCAAAATAACCCAAGAACTGAGGTCAAAATGAGACTGCTAGGCAAGCGGAGCAAGGATGCTAGGACCTATAATTTGCCTACAGTATCTGAGGTTGCGGCACTGATAGTTGGTGACCTAGATCCAGACATGGGTTTCCGCGATATTCTGGTGGAGTCAAAAACAGGGAAACTTAAAAGAATCAGTGAACTCAATCCTGCTTACTTACCTATGCAATATCCTATTTTGTTTCCATATGGAGAGGATGGCTATAGGGATGACATCCAATTTGCAGCAAATCGTAGTCAACTACTTGGATCAAGGCAACGTTTAACACCACGTGAGTATTTTGCTTTTAGGTTACATGAAAGGAGAAGTGAACTTTCTACATTATTGCATTCAAAGAGGTTGTTTCAACAATTCTTGGTCGATGCTTATACAATGGTTGAATCTGGTAGACTTATTTTTATAAGAAACAATCAAAAGGCATTGCGTTGTGAACAATACAAAGGGTTGTCTGATGCATTATTTAGGGGACATGTAGACCCTTCAACCCAAGGGAAGAGAATTATCTTACCATCAAGCTTTACAGGAGGTGCAAGGTATATGATACAAAACTACCAAGATGCCATGGCTATATGTCGTTGGATAGGCTATCCGAACTTATTCATTACATTTACATGTAACCCAAAGTGGCCTGAAATCCAGCGGTTTATTGAAGTCAGAGGTTTGCGGACAGAAGATAGACCCGATATTGTTAGTCGCGTCTTCAAAATGAAACTTGATAGTTTGGTAAAAGAATTAAAATCTGGAGAACTCTTTGGTCCCGTCAAAGCATGTAAGTGACTATCCTTGATGCAGTTTAATTATCATGTTAATTTTCAATTATCATGGTAAACGTATTAATTTTTTTTTTTGGAACAGTAATCTACACAATTGAATTCCAAAAAAAAGGACTACCACACGCACATATACTGTTGTTCCTTGGATCCAATAGCATGGAATCATCCCCTGATGCCATTGATAAATTCATTTCAGCGGAAATTCCTAATATACAGATTGATAAAGATTACTATAAGGCTGTAGAAGAGTTCATGGTGCATGGTCCTTGCGGTGTTGCTAGATTTAACTCACCTTGTATGGTCAATGGAAGATGTACCAAATACTTCCCCAAGAGATTTGTTGATTCATAGAAGGCGTGATGATGGAAGAACAATAACAAAGAATGGTATTCAAATGGACAACAGGTATGTTGTTCCTCATAATAGATATTTGTTATTGAGGTACAGGGCACATTTGAATGTTGAATGGTGCAACCAGTCTAGATCAATCAAGTACTTATTCAAGTATATCAACAAAGGAAATGACCGAGTCACTGCCGAATTCTACAGGAGCTCATCAGAAGGTAATGAAGTTGAGGTTGTTGATGAGATAAACATGTACTATGATTGTAGGTATGTTTCAGCGTCAGAGGCTACTTGGCGGTTATTTAGCTATGACATACAGTGCAGAACTCCCGCGGTAGAGCGACTTAGTTTCCACTTGCCAGATAGCCAAACAGTATACTTTCAAGACGATGAAGATGTGGAAACCATTTTGAATCGACAGACCTTGGGTGAAAGCATGTTTACTGAATGGTTTGAAGCTAACAAGAAGTACTCTGAAGCTAGATTGCTAAGTTATATTGAAATGCCCAATAAATTTGTTTGGAAAAAAAATGTGCGTCAATGGCAGCCAAGGCAACGTGGTTTTTCAATTGGTCGTATTTTTTATGTACCACCTGGTTCTGGGGAGCTTTATTATCTTCGTTGCCTATTGAACATAGTTCGAGGACCTCAGAGTTTTGAAGACATCAAAACCTACAATGGAAAAGAGTATAACACTTTTAAGGATGCATGTTATGCCCGTGGCTTGCTAGATGATGATCTTGAGTACATTGATGCAGTTAAGGAAGCTAGCGAATGGTCTACTGCACATTCTCTAAGAAAGTTGTTTGTCACGCTTCTACTGGCAAACACAATGGGAAGGCCTGAATATGTCTGGAACGAGGTTTGGTCGTATTTGGCTGAAGATGCTCAATACAATCGACGGAAAGTATTAAATGATCAAGGTATTCATTTCTCCATACTTTCTTAACATCAAATTATTTTTATTATCTTAATTACATTGTAAATTATCCTTTCTTTTAACTAAGAAATTCAAAATTTCAATCCCTCATATTTGTTTCTAAACGACCAAGAAAAGAAGGAGTTTGCACTAATACAACTGGAAAAGTTGTTATTAGTTTACAACAAGAGTTTGAAGGATTTTCCAGACATGCCTTTAGTCTCAGGAGAGTTGTCTCTTTCTTACCACGAACAATAGGCTTATCTTGGAAGAGTTATCATACGATCGTGAGTTTCTTGCTAAAGAAAGTCAGTTACTTCATGCTCAGCTCACAGATGAACAAAGGTCAATTTATGATGCTGTTATTTATGATGTTTATTCTAATAAGGGTGGATTGTACTTTGTTTACGGGTATGGTGGTACTGGCAAAATATTTCTTTGGAGGGCATTATCAGCTTATATTAGAGCTAAAGGGCAAATAGTTATCAATGTTGCATCAAGTGGTATAGCATCTTTGCTTTTGCCTGGAGGACGCACAGCACACTCTCGATTTGCAATACCTATTTCAATCAATGAAGAGTCAACTTGCAATATTCATCAAGGTAGCCAGCTGGCAGATCTCATTGTTGTAGCCAAGTTGATAATTTGGGATGAAGCACCAATGATGCACAAGCACTGTTTTGAGGCTTTGGATCGGACAATGCGAGATATATTAAGATTTGTTAATCAAAACAGTGCCCATAGGACTTTTGGAGGTAAAACAGTTGTATTCGGAGGCGACTTTATGCAAATTTTACCTGTGGTGCCAAAGGGATCAAGACAAGACATTGTTTCTTCAGCTATCAATTCATCATACCTTTGGAAGCATTGCAAAGTTATGCGCATAACAAAGAATTTGAGGTTAAATAGTATGCAACCTGGTTTGGATCAACAACGGATGGAACAATTTGCAGATTGGCTTTCTTCAATAGGTGATGGTACTATTGGAGAAGATAACGGTGGTTACGCTGAGGTTGATATCCCTTCTGAAATGTTGTTGAAATGTAATGGTGATCCTATTGCAACTATTGTTAACAGTACTTTCCCTCAGTTTAACGGTGGTATAATTGATGGTAGCTGTTTTCATAGCAGTGCTATTTTAGCACCAACATTACAAGTTGTCAATGAAGTGAATGAATATATGTCGGACTTGACTATAGGTGAAGGGAAGACATATTATAGTTCTGACACCGCTTGCAAAGCTGATGGTACTTCTACTGTACTCGCAGATGTCCATACACCTGAATTCTTAAACACTATTAGAGCTTCAGGGTTGCCAAATCATGCTTTAACATTAAAGGTTGAGTCACCTGTAATGTTAATGAGGAATATTGATCACAGTCTAGGACTTGTTGGTCCCAAGGGGATGGGGTACAAGTCTAGAGGGGGGGGGGTGAATAGACTTGTATAAGATTTTGCAAATCTTTTTCGACCTCTCGTGTGTATTGGACTTAGGAAGTTTAGGTCCGATACCTCACGGGATGAAGACAAAGTTTTATGCGCAGCGGAAAAAGTTATCCCCTTTTAATTAGCACGAGTTTGAGTTAGTTCGAGAAGTGTGATTATATGTAGTGCAGTTCGAGAGTTAGATAGCGAGAGATAAAAGACAGAAAGTAAATGCGAGAGAGAGATTTTTAAGTGGTTCGGCCAACCCGCCTACGTCCACTCTTCTTCTAGAAACTCCCTAGAAGGATTGCACTAAAACTTCCCTTTTTAGTATAATATCGAGCGCTTGAGCTTTGATCACGAAGCCCGCCTCAAGCCTCAGGTTTTTCGCCCCGCTTCTTGTTACTCCACCTCTCGAGCACTTGAGCTTTGATATCAAGCCCGCCTCAAGCCTCAGGATCTTCACAAGACAGCTCCCAGGTTACTCCGCCTCTCCTCAGGTTTTTCTCCCCGCTTCCAGCTACTCCACCTCTCGAGCACTTGAGCTTCGATCACCAAGCCCGCCTCAAGCCTCAGGATCTTCACTAGACAGCTGCCAGGGTACTCCGCCTCTTCTTGCTTAATCCAAAGCAAGGACCTTTGGTTGTCACAGTTTAATGTAACAAGCTCCAATCTGACCGCAAGCTATCGTTGAAATAGAGTCGATGTAGAGCTGCTTCGGTCACCTTCTGGATGTGTATATGTTTAAGCTTTGTAACTCTCTCAAACACTAAGATGTGTTTGTCTCGCTGTGTTGAATATCAAGAATGATATTCCAGATTCAGCACTTGCACTTTGAACGTTTGAAATAGACACTTCTTGCAAATCACTTAGAATTCTCGAACTCTTGAACCCCTTTTTTAGCTTGTGTCTTCACGTCCTTATATATGAGAGTTTAGGAATAATTCCGTTGGAGGGAAAACTATTCCGTTTGAAACTTGTCTCCCATGCCAATCATGGGACTTGAGTAATTTCAGCATGTTCCATGGAGTGGTGGTCTTGTAACTTGTGCCTTTTGTCTTGTAGTGAATATTCTTTAATCCACTTTCTAGAGTCCATGCTCCACTTACTCTTTTAGGCAAAAGTCATTCTTTTTATATTCCCATGATCCTTGATTTAGGGAATAAGACCGACTTTGGATTGGTGCACTTTCTATCCGTTTGTTGTGCAATTCTGACGTGGCATCCACTTCCGGTAGATCCCATCACGTTCTGTAGACACCTTTCCTTGTCTCCATGATATTCTTCTTCTCCAAACTTAGATTAAATTAATCCAAGCTACTTTTACTTCCGTTCAGCCCTATGGAGAAGGATCGAGACCTGATTTGATGTCTCGCTTGATCGATGCTTCGAATCCATGTCTCGAACTGGATTGATGTCTCGAGAGACTCTATCTCTCGAACTTTGCTTATGTCTCGAGACTTAGTTGATGTCTCGCAGACCCTTATTCCTCCAGTGTAGTCTCGTGCCTTCTTCTGATCTGACTATAGACTTACAACACGAAAACATCTAAAATGTTCAATCAAGTTCACCTTAAGCTTAAATATTTTCCGAGTTGAGCTCAAAGTTACCCGGTTATATTTTCGCTCTTAGTTTACTTGTCGAACTTACATAGATTCCTATCTTCCGAGACTTAGGGGATTCTGATTTACATTTGGTATCATCAAAACCTATTACATAATGTTCCTAACAATTTCCCCCTTTTTGATGATGCCAACACTTATACTTACTTATATGGCTGATTTAGCAAGAAAAGAACTTTGATTTTATTTTCAGCGCATACGGTAAGTTTGACAAGTGAGCTAATATACTTATGCATGCGATACAAACTCACTCAACACCCCCAGCAAAAGATATGTATATATTAAGCATAAAAGGGAATGTTTTACAAGGCATAAGAAGAAAAGATTATAGAAGTATAAAGAACAATACAAGGAAGGAATGCATTTAGACATCGAGAGCTTACTACTTGTTTTCCTTTCTCTTTTCGTTTATGGCTGCTCGTGTCTTGACGGGATCTTCAGAGTTCACCTTTCCTCGATACTCTTCTGAGACGTCAAGGTGAATATAGTTGATGAAAGCTTCTCCTATGAGATCCCCTTCGATTACCCCGTCTCTCCACCATTCAATGCATTCTGAAGGATTTAAACCACTATGAAACGAGAAGTCAGTTTTAGCAATGAAGCTTACTATGATGTCGTTTAGGAACTTTGTGCTCTCTTCTTTTGCTCCTATTCTGTGACTTCTTATGAGTTTTTCATCTTCCTTCTCCTTGGCTGTCAATTGTTCTTGTCTTTTCTTCTTTCTTTCTTCATCTTCTGCTCTTCTTCTTTCCATTTCCAGTGTGCGCTGGAGCCTTGCAGCTTCTGCCTTTTTAACTTGCTCCATTTGTTGGCTTATTGTCTTTGTAATCTTCGTAGGAGGTCCAGCTGGTTCACTGCTTGCTGCCCTTTTCTTGCCTCTTGCTCCTCCTCTTTGACTATTTTCCCCCTTGTTGGCAGCATCACCACGGGAAAGGAGCGTAGACAGCCCTTCGAAGAGTGATTCAAGCTGGGCAGGCACTTGGTTCGACAGATCGTCAAGCATGGCCTTCATTTCATCCTGTCGAAGCGCACTGGAACTCTGGTAGGCTCTAAATTCAGCTCGAAGCTCAGCTAGTTCATCTCTCGTACGTTCAGCTTCTGAGTGAGCTACAGCAGCATCATCAGCAGCCTTTCGCGCTGCATCCTCAGCCCATACTGTCTGTTCGAGGAGTTCTTCGTGGCGAGCTTGAGAGGTACTTGTGCCAGCCACGGGCATTGCATGGTTTCGAACAACAGCCAGTATGCGCTCGATTTGAGCCATCTTCTGAGCTTGGTCAGCCATGAATTGACGCACCTCGCCAATGAACACTCTCTCGGCCTGTGAACCAAAATCAGAAGGAGAAGAAGGAGAATCAGTAGTACCTTTCGTCGGAGGGGACTTGGGTGCTTCCAGATTTCCACCCATAATTTGCATCTGCGAGTCCACCTCTCGAACCTGTCTCTGAGGATCAGCAGGGACACTAGGTTCAGAGCTCGAAGGTAGCTCCATGTCAGGCGCTTCCCGGTTTCCACCTGAGGGATGGATCACTTCTCGCTCGTCACCTCTCGAACCTGGAGCCTCAGCTTCAGCAACTAATTGGATCGGATCAGCGAGAGAGGGTACTTCTGTGTTGGATGCTTCCCGGTTTCCATCCAAAGGAACTTCCCCCTCAGCTTCACCTCTCGAACCAGTGCTGGGAACTTGGTCAACTGCTGGTGGTTTTGGAGATGAAGGATCGATAGGTGCTTCCCTATTTCCACCTTCGATAGCAACATCAGTCTCCTCAGCACTTCTCGAACCAGCAGGACTTTTATCATTCTGCTCTTGTTGCCCATTTTGCACGTCAGTTTGCTCGGATGAATCCGAGATTTCAATCGGTTCAGGAGCAACTGGTGCACTCCATCTTTCTCTATCAACCATCCTTGCTGCAAAAGTTGTTTCATCGTCAGTAGGCAGCAGGAATGGTGATGGCAATTCTATATCAATGGGAAAGCCAGGGAGTTGGAGCAACGGAATTTCACCCTCTCGAACAGTCTGTGCTTCATCTTCATCTGTCGAGGGTGTGGACTCATGCGGTGGCAGTAGTGGATCTGAATTTTGTGCCACTCCTTGTGCTTCAGAGGTATCAAAATCATCTCTCGAAGCATTTGCATGAGGGACCAGAGCAGAATCAGCAACTTGGGACACGGGTATTGCGGCTATGGCGATGGGATGATCTGTGCTATCTTTCGCAACACCAGAGGTTTCTCCTGGACCTCTCGTCATTTCTACTTGCTGTCCCAAGGATAAAGCAGTGGCAAGTCTAAGTTCCTCTTGAAATTGAGCTTCAACGGCGGGATCTAACTCAGACTCAGCTTCTTCTTCGTGTGCATCATCAGCTATGCCCTTTCCTTTGTCAGTTCGACCAAGATTTTTCTTAGTCACATTCATCTCATGGGCAATATTGAGCAGTTCAGTAGCTGGTATTCCAGTGAGATTTAACCAATTAAGAGCAAAGTCTTCTTCAGCCATCATACTTGCTGCTCTCGAGATCAGTTGACCAATCGGACCTGTTCTCCATTCAATCCATCGAAGTACTCTGGAGAAGTCATCCAAGGTAGGCATACCATCAGCAATTTGATTCAACCTAGAACAAGCCTCGGCATCTGACCTATCTGATCCAGTAGACACGATCTCTGTTGGTGATGCACCTCCCACTGCGTGTTCACTTATCTCTCGATGACCATCCGAGAGATCACTGATTAGCCCAACATCTGCTAAAGCTTGTGCAGTGGCTTTCTCAACTCGTGCAGACTCCAAGGGCGTTAGAACCACATTTTCAGCACCTTGCACTGGGTCCCTGACCACAGTGCCCTGATCATCAGCAGCCTCTTGATCTAAAACATCCTCATCTGCTGCCGGAATATCCATCTCTCGAACCACCTCTCGTGGTTCCTCTGTTTCTGCCCGCACTGGATCACTGATCCCAGTGCCTTCAACTTCTCGAACCTCCTCTCGAGGTCCAACTCCAGACTCAGCAGCCCCCTCAGCACCATCATCAGCAACATTCAAATCAACAAACAGAGCTCCAGATAGAGACCTGGTAGGGGGCACTCTCTCAATCTCAGTGGCCAGTGTAGCCTGAGATTCCCCCTGGGCTTGTGCCCTGTTTTCAAATGGTACTTATATCATCCCTGGAGCCACTTCTCGGACCTGACTGACAGAAACTTTCTTGGCCCTCTTGGCCCTTTTTGGCAGTTGAACCCTCTTAATCAAATTACCCAAGGGTTCATCATCAGAGTTAGCACTCTCTGGCTGGGCTTTCCTTTTGCCCTTAGCTCTCGGCTTGGAGGGAGATGGTGCATCCTTAGCACTTTTACCCTTCGGAGCTTGAGATTTCGTCCTACCCATATAGGTATTTCGATGAATCTCTCGCCCTTCCCTCAATTCTAAGCCCTTCAATTCTAAAATATACTGAACAACAAAACCAAAACCAACCTTTTTACTGATCAATTGGTTGGCATTTGAGACTGAGCTTTGCACTTGTTGTAGTAAGGAGTCGAAGATGATCTGCGCCCAGTTCAGTTTGATGTTGTTCCAGATGGCATGGAGGACTTTGAGAATGTCCAGATTTATCTCGTCGGTTCCGGACACCTTGCCGAAGATAAACTTCATAATCAAATCGGCAGCTAGAGCATACCTCTCCTTGAGATGGAATTTGCGGAGGGCAGAGGATGCTCGTTGCGGTGCAGTCTCCAGTCGGATTTTGTCCCAGAACATCTGCTTGTCCAACTCGTAATCCGAGAGGTGCTGGACTGCTTCCTCCGTAGCCTGAAAGTCGAATGCCACTCTTAGGTCACCCACAGATGTCGTAATGTGGATTCCGTTGACGCTGCTCTCGATTGCGCCCTTCGTGACCTTGGCATTTGCGAACCACTCGGTGAAGTCCAAGGCGTGGATGGTTCGATAATCATGCTCCATATACTTGAGAAGCCCTGCCTTTTCGAACTTCTTGAGGACCTTCTCTGTCTTCTATGGATTCTCCGAGTGCTTGACGAATCCGCTCTTGTCAAGGATGCTTCCCGCCTTGACCTGCTTTATTTGGGTGCGAATATGTTGCACCTCCTTCTGGTATGCGTCGGTGGATGAGGTTGAAGATGATGAATCGGACGCCATTGTTGAAAGATTGAAGTTTTGGAGGGAATGTGTACAGTATTCGGTTTTGGGAAATTTTGGGTATTCGGTTGTGAGCTTAAATCCGGGTAAAGAAGATGGGTGAGGCTTTTATAGTGCCTGAATCTGGGTCGGATTATTTGGGTAGGGTTGAGGATATGGGTCACGGTTGTGATCCGGCTCATTTAAAAATAAGCGAAAGGTCAAGAATACCCTTTTATAACGGTTAGGTGTATAAGGTATAGTAAGGGTAAATTTGGAATTGTAGGTGACGGTTTTGAGTGGAGGTTTAAATAAGATAAAACCATTATAGGCATGCTCCCACTATCCGAGATAGAGACCTTAAAACATGGGAAACCGTCAGTAACTGATGGCCACGTGGTTGTCATTAAAAACCAAAGAATAGCCGTTCCACTTATGTCCGTTGATGAGTCAGTTTTACCTCTCGAAGGTAAGACTACTCGAGGTGCTAGTTTAAGGATCTTCCCCCTGAGTGATTGATCCCTAAACCTCCTTATACCTCTATTTAGGCCTTCCTTTTGGTTAAGGATCTTCCCCCTGAGTGATTAATCCTTAACCCTCCTTATTCCTCCATCCAGAGATATATAAACAGTCAGTTTGTTATCTTTCGAAGTGAATTCTCGAACTACCCTTCTTCGAGACATAACGTTTTAGCTTAAACTGACATGGTATCTCTCGAATAACCTTTCGAACACAGATTGCGATAGAGAACACAAGATTGATTCATTCAAAAGATGTCACTTAGAACATTTCCTTAAGTTCATTTAGTGATTCCAAAAGCATTACATATGAATCAATATCCTATTAGATTCCAGAGAAACTTATGTTTGGCCTTGGTTAGCCAAAAGGAATCTATCTTAGAACAAGAACTAGCCATCTACATCCTATTCTGACTGAGTAACATAACTAGAGGTGGCTTGTTCTTCTTGTTTTTCTCTGCCTCTCCGCTGCTGCACTCCTCAGAGGCTCGTTCCCCCTTTCCCTTGGTTGTGAGGAACTTCTTTTCCAGAATGTGCAGCGGTAGGAGTCCTGCTTGTGCAAGCATCTTCACCTGACTCCAATTTCCGATCATTTTGGATCTCCACGCATTTGGGGATCCATTCATTATGGATGGGAATAGGATGCTCGCATATGACCTTGCTTGGATTATCAGGAAGCTCCGCAATCTGTTCACCCGTCGTTAGATCTGGATAATTTTCTCCTTGGAAGTCTTTGGACTTGATTGCTGATTTCCTCCCCCTATAAAAGAACGGTACATCATCTTTTCCTTTCTTCTTCTCCATGAAGAAGTTGATGATATAAACTGATGAGAGAACTCCTCTATTTATAGCCCAAAAAGTAGAAACTGTAGATTCACGGGATGCCATATTGAATGACCATTCAATGCTTTTTAACTCCAAAGCTGCCATAAAGTTGATGAAACGCTCCTCACATGCGAAACAGTGCATGGCACTTAATACAAGGAGATAAGATTTGACCATTCAACCCAATTCTATCATTCCCAATTCTAACCTTAGTTGAGAGAATCTATTTTCACACAAAGCTTTTGTGAAAATATCTGCTAGTTGCTCCTCCGTTGCAACATATTCCAACGTGATATCCTTTTTCTCAACATGGTCCCGAATAAAGTGATACTTTATATCAATGTGTTTTGTCCTTGAATGTAACACTGGATTCTGAGTAATAGCAATAGCACTTGTGTTATCACACATAATTTTCACTTCCTTACATTCAACCCCATAATCCAAAAGTTGTTGCTTCATCCATAAAATCTGAGCACAACAACTTCCAGCTGCTACATATTCTGCCTCAGCGGTGCTTGTAGCTATAGAGTGCTGTTTCTTGCTAAACCATGAGACAAGTCTCCCTCCTAGAAACTGACATGTCCCTGATGTACTCTTTCGATCTATTTTGCAACCGGCAAAATCCGCGTCTGAATATCCCATAAGTTCGAAAGATCCACCTCTCGGATACCAAAGCCCAACACTTTGCGTACCTTTGAGATATCTAAGGATCTTTTTCGATGCATTCAAGTGACTTTCCTTAGGATTTGCCTGAAATCTAGCACATACACCTACTGCAAAGGATATATCTGGTCTACTAGTAGTTAAATATAGGAGGGATCTGATAATACCTCGATACGTAGTCTGATCGACCTCTCGACCTTCGCTGTCAACATCGATGCGTAGAGAGGTTCCCATTGGTACTTTGACTGAAGATTTCCCTTCTATGTTGTATTTCCTGAGCAGATCCTTGGTGTATTTCTCCTGGTTAATGAAGATACCTTCCTTAAGTTGTCTGACTTGAAGTCCAAGGAAGTAGTTGAGCTCTCCCATCATGCTCATCTCGAACTTCCCTTTCATCAAACTGGAGAACTTCTCACATAGGTCTGGATTGGTGCTCCCAAAGATAATATCATCCACATAGATTTGCACCAATAAGATATGATCCTCATCCTTAATTTTGAACAATGTTTTGTCCACTAGGCCTTTGGTGAACCCACATTGAAGTAGAAAGCAGGATAGTGTATCATACCAAGCTCTCGGAGCTTGCTTTAAGCCATAAAGTGCCTTCTTCAACTTGTATACTTTGTCAGCTCCCACGTCCTTCAAGAAACCCGGAGGTTGTTCAACGTACACCTCTTCTTTGAGAAGTCCGTTCAGGAAAGCGCTCTTGACATCCATTTGATATACTTTGAAGTCTTTGAAGGCTGCGTATGCGAGAAAAATGCGTATAGCTTCGAGACGTGCCACTGGAGCGAAGGTTTCATCAAAATCTATTCCTTCCTCTTGGCAGTAACCTTTAGCAACAAGTCTGGCCTTGTTCCTAACAATGACTCCATCCTCATTCATCTTGTTTCTGAAAACCCACTTCGTGCCAATAACGTTCTAATGATGAGGTCTCGGAACCAGTTCCCAAACATCGTTCCTTTCGAACTGATGAAGTTCTTCTTGCATGGCTTGAACCCAATCTGGATCACCTAGAGCCTCATCAATCACCTTAGGCTCTATTTGAGATAGAAAGCAGGCTAGCATGCTTTCCCGATAAGCTGATCTAGTTCGAACTCTGTCACGCACATTTCCAATTACTTGATCAGCAGGGTGACCTCTCAACCATCGTAAATCTGGTTGTGGTTCCTCAGTTGATGCTTCCGTTGTAGATTGAGGTGAGGGTTGATCAGTTGTAATCTGGATTTGTTCAGCTGATCTTGGAGCTTTCTCCTTGGTGGGTTCTTCGTTATCTGATTCCGACTGGAGTTCTGCTACGTCTCGATCTATCGAACTATCGAGAGGTAGATTTGATCTCTCGATAGACTCAGGCTGAATTTCCTCTGAACTTTCAGCTACTTCCGTTGTCTTTGATGGTTGATCTGCTGATGCTCTATCATCAAACGATACATGTATGGATTCTTCAACCACCAACCTTCGTTTGTTGAAGACTCTGAATGCTTTACTTGTCGATGAGTATCCTAGGAATATCCCTTCATCCGCCTTTTCATCAAAGCTCCTTAGTTGAGTCTTCCCGTTGTTGTGGACATAACATTTGCACCCAAATGTATGGAAGTAACTTACATTTGGCTTTCTTCCATTCCACAACTCATATGGAGTCTTTCCGGCTCCTTTCACGATCAAGGACCGATTTTGGGTATAGCACGCTGTGTTGACTGCTTCTGCCCAAAATCCTTGAGATATGTTGGCTTGTGAGATCATGGTCCTTGCAGCTTCCTTGAGAGTTCTGTTCCTTCTTTCAGCAACTCCATTCTGTTGAGGAGTTCGAGCAGCTGATAGTTGATGATGAATTCCATTCTCGTTGCAGTAGCTCTCGATCACTTGATTTACGAACTCTCCACCTTGGTCTGACCGGATCTTTAATATCGAGACGTCCTTTTCAACCTGCATTTGTTTCAACAGATTTGGCAAAGCCACTTTTGTCTCGCTTTTCTTTGTTAAGAACACGGTCCAGGTGAATCTTGTGTAGTCATCTACTACCACAAGAGTATACTTCCTCCCTCTTACGCTGGGTGGATCCACTGGTCCAAATAAGTCCATGTGAAGGAGACTTAATGGTCTGGTGGATGATGTCTCGGCTTTGCTCTTGAAAGAGGATTTGATCTGTTTACAGCGTTGACATGCCTCACAGATTTTATCCTTTCGAAACGTCACATCCGGCAGACCTTCCACAAGTTTCCTCTTTGTAAGCTTGTTGATGGTTTTGAAGTTTAGATGACTAAGCTTACTATGCCAATCCCAGCATAAGTCTTCCTTGCTCCTTGCTAGCATACATAGGGATGGTTTGGCAGATCTCCAATCCACTATGTACATGTTTCCTTTCCTTGCTGCTTCCAGGACGACTTCGAGATATTCCTCTTGTATGATTTGACATTTGCTTTTGGTGAAGATCACTTTGTAGCCCTTGTCACAGAATTGGCTAGTGCTAAGGAGGTTGAACTTAAGTCCTTCAACATAGGATACCCCCTTGATCACCAATCCATTCTTATGGATTTCACCAACAGCCTTTGTACGTCCTTTCTTCTCGTTGTCTCCAAATGTCACCAAGGGACCTTCGATAGGTTGGATGTTTTCTAGCAACGTTAAGTTTCCCGTCATATGTCTTGAACATCCACTGTCAATGAACCATGTGTCCCTGGTGTCCTGCAAGCATATCAAGCAGATTTAGGTACCCAAACTTTGGGTCCTGATAGGTTAGTGAGTTTAGGCATCCATTTATACCTTGGACCCATTACTCCAGGTCTAGGTGCAATGTAGCCGTTGCATGTTTGATAATCATAAGGAATGCTAGCAAAGACTCGGGGCCTTTTAGGTACATAAGTTAGTTTTGGTTGAGGCTTGACCTCAGGCTTACGTAACATGCCCTTCATTGCCTATTAGGTCATATGATACCGTAGAAACTGAACTTTATTCCACGGTTCTTGTTCATCTGACCAATCATCACTAGATGGGAAGTGTGATACCCCGTAAAATTATTCAAAATAGACGATATTTATTTTAATACAAATACTTTCGAAAATAAAATATTTTTTTATTATAAATATTTTTATCTTAAATACTATTAAAATCAATTATTTTGTTTT
>CP025649.1:1604898-1631697 GCA_003576665.1 Ipomoea trifida | reverse complement strand
ATCTTGAGGCCGTTCGGTTGACTTATTCTTGATGCAGCAACATATAGTTGTCCGTGGACAAATACTGGTTTCCTAAGTATCAAACCAACATTGGACAAAGTTTGTCCTTGACTCTTGTTGATAGTCATTGCATATGACAACATGAGAGGAAATTGTCTTCTATTGAACTTGAAAGGCAATCTTGTGTCAGATGGCGTTATCGTCATTCTAGCAATCAAAACCCTAGTGCCAGCATTTGGTCCTGCAAGTATACTTCCTTCAACCACATGTTCAGCTAATCTTGTAACAACCAATCTAGTACCATTGCATAGTCTTGTTAGGAACATTATGTAATAGGTTTTGATGATACCAAATGTAAATCAGAATCCCCTAAGTCTCGGAAGATAGGAATCTATGTAAGTTCGACAAGTAAACTAAGAGCGAAAATATAACCGGGTAACTTTGAGCTCAACTCGGAAAATATTTTAATTTGTAATGATTCAAAAAGTACTCTTACCAGTACAACTAATGTAGTTTACAAAGAAGTTTTTAACAATTTGTAATTTGTTAATTAATTAGTATTTTGTAATTTATAAATTCATTAATATTAACATTTTTTTTCGTTTCCAAACTTTTTAACGTTTTTAACTTCCTTTTTGTACAAAAAATATTCATTCATATTAATATTAATATTAGTCTGTGCATCGCACGGGGCAATAGCTAGTTATTATTATTATTATTATTATTATTATTATTATTATTATTATTATTATTATTATTATTATTATTAACTATTTATTTGAAAATTTAATTTTCTTCATAGTATCTTACATTAAATATTTTGTATTAAACTTATGACTTATAGTCAAACACAATAAGATCACATATGTAATCACATCCAGGATTCAAATTAAAACTACAAGTATATATAAGGTCATGACTAACTTCTCAAAATTAGGATACATGATTGGATACTTAATACTTGGTTAATGAGTGGCAAAATAAACGATAATTAACATTATCATCAACATTAAGTGGTGGAAACGACTTCCTACCTCAAACAATCTAATAGGTACATCACTTAGTACTATACTCTAGTAATTATTACAGAGTACATTAAATCAGCTACGGCTATTAGTAAGTCGCACTAGCTAATATAAACAAATCCTCATATCACGTACTTGGGTAGGGTTGAATTTACACCCTTGGTTTGATTATTTTTTTTCTTGTTCAGTTTGGTTTTGATTTTCAAAAGAATGAAATCATTCAGTTTCAAGTTTTAATTCGGTTTGGAATTGTTTGGTTTCGGCTCAGGTTTAGTCCAGTTCAGATTTCAATTTGATTTGAGAACCCAAACATTCTTTATTTCTCTTGTGCACATAATTATTTATCTATTTTCACTAATAATTTAAATTTGAAAATATAAAAAACAAGTGCAAAATGCATATTTTAAATTTCTCCGTTCAAACTAAGTAATAAACTGAACCAACCTCTTCACCTCTGTTTGCCGTTTGGCAGAAACGTTGAAGACTCATAGACTAAAAATAGGAACAAAGAATAACTGTGAATATTTGAGTTAGGAAGCAGTGGGAGGGTGGGGTTGTTACGCTTTTTATAATAATAATAATAATTATTATTATTATTAATTATTAATTACTATTAGAAAAAATTACACTTTTTTCCTCTGAGTTAGATGTATATAACATTTTTTTCCCATTAGTTATTAAAGTGACGAGTTTTTTCTTATGATGTTAAATTGATATTTTTACCCTTAAAAATAATTATTTAATTTATTTTTATTCTCCAACAAATTATTGCTTATGTGTATGGATGACCAAGATTCGATTCAACCTTAACCGGACATTGTAGTAATCATACCGAAATAGTATGGACGGTTATGGTTGTTAGCCATGTTATATTTACTACTTGTATAATATATAGTAGTAATGGTTAGCCTTTGGTCAATAATGTGTTCCTATAGTTTAGGAGACTATTGTGCAGTCTTTCATATAGGAACTCTATCAGATTGTAATACGGTTAATTAAGATCAATCTACGCTCATCTGGTATCAGCGTCATGTATACGAAGACAATAAAATGTAATGTTGGATTTAATTCCTAGAAATAGATGGATGGCTTGCATGGTATGATGCATCACAAGACATGTATGTATCTTCAAAATTTTTGCATATATATATTTTGTTAATATAGTGTCGATCTCATGCTAGGTATTATCCATTCCAATTTTTTTGATTATGTGTGCAATATAAAAATAAGTATGTGTAGTGGTAAATTAAGGAAATTGGAAAGCACAACACGTTAAATCTTAGCTTTCAAAGAAATTTTGTATATAGGTACCAATATTTAATTTTATTTTAATAGAGAAAGATAGTTTGTTATTAATCACTATCGTGTGTATTGAATAACTCTTGCCTTGTAACCTTAACCTCTGGTCGGTAGTTAGGGCGGCCCTATCATTTTATAAGCCCGGAGCAAAATAAGAACAAGGACCCTTAATATATGAAGTTACATTGCTGGAAATCTGTTGATTTCCGACCACCAGAAAGCGGTCGGAAATAGCCTGAATTAGGTCGGAAAAGGACGTTCCGACCACTTTTCCGACCAAATGGGTATCCGGAAAAACCATCGTCGCTAATTCCGACCGCTGGAGGACGTGGTCGGAAATTCCGACCACATTCTACAAACGTCGGAAATAAAACGACCAACAGAACAACCAAGCTTGTCCGGATTTCCCGACCATCTGGATCGAAATTTCCGACCACCGCGGTGGTCGGAAAACTGGAGGCAACACATTAAAAAAAATATCATTTGAAATGAATATATATATATAATTTGTTTTTTTTTTTTTGTTGCAAGTTGGTAAAATAATTGTTTAAAAACATATATACATTTCATGAATATACAATTGAAAATTTAAAACATTTTAGAATTTAACTTCTTATTTAATCTCCAAACTATTACATCTCACAAACTATTATCTGCATACTGCCACCAACATTGGACCATAGGAGGAAGTGTGAACTCAATCTGCAACCAATTACAAAAAATAATAAGTTTCAAATAGTAGAGTCAAAATAAAGGTAGCTAACTCTTGATTGTAATAGCAGAAAACACATGCAATAAAACATATTTTATTAAAGCAGCCTTACCTCCCTGTGATAGCATGCATTCTGGTTTTCCTTCATCATAATAATACACATTACACAACCAACAATTCATTACTTAGCATACAGCCTTTATATGAAACAAAACACACACATAAGCCTTCCACAAATAAAAACAAAAATAAAAAAAAAAAGATACTAGAACAAATGAGACCAACACAAGATGACTCCTTACAGAGAAACATACCCCAATTTTGACTTCCACTTCATATTGCGCTCTGCCCAGTGCCCTCTGCTAGTCTGCTACACTGTACAGGCATAAAATCAAGACTAGTTAATTAGGTAGTACAAGCATTTTAGATTCAACAAATTCAATGTTAATTTTAGATTATTTAAATGCAGTACTACATCAAGGATGAAATAATGGAAACAAACACTGCCTCTACTATATATGTGCTTGATTTGGTACTTCAGAAGATTGGGGATTCATTGCCACAAGTTAGACCTCAGTGATGCCAAATAACAGCACTGCTCAAGAAGCATAGAGTTGATCACCCATGACTGCGCAATAAACTAGTAGTGAAGCTGCACAATGTCTGATATATAAAATATGATGTCTATGGGTGAGCAAATGGTAGAGCAAGCAGATATAATACCTATCTCTGTTCTCACACTTCCATTTAAACACTTGATTTGCATGACTTCACTGAACATTTTCATCTTTTAGAGCACTATTAACAAAATTTTGCACACTACTTTTGACTTAGTTTCAATCAATTAATTCACTGGTCAGCAATCTCCATTCACTTTGCAAAGCAGTAACTGATAGAACCATTAATATATGTGTTTGATAATTTAGCTAAAACTAGAACAATTAAAAGCCCACAACTGACTCTTACAGTACAAGGATTAACATTTTAGATTCAACAAATTCAACCCCAACTAATCAAAGCAGCTTAACCCTCGCACACTCTAACCCTAGCCCCAAAAAATCAAAACAAAAGACATTGCATGTAACTATATGGATACCTGAAATCGGAATTGGAGCAGGAATAGCAGTAGACGGAACCTACTCTGGCGGCACGGCAAATCCTTCCGGGGACTGGCAACACTTCCGACGGCAGTCTGTGGAGCTCCAGTCGCTGGTTCACGGTGGACGGCGATGGCGGCAATGGCTTCTGGTTCGCGGTCAGCGGCGACGGCTTCTGGTTCGCGGTCGACAGCGACGGCTTCTGGTTCGCGGTCGACGGCGACGGCTTCTGGTTCGCGGTCGACAGCGACGGCTTCTGGTTCGCGGTCGACGGCGACGGCTTCTGGTTCGCGGTCGGCGGCAACGGCTTCTGGTTCGCGGTCGGCGGCGACGGCTTCTGGTTCGCGGTCGACGTCAACTAACGGAAGAATGGGAAGAAGAGGCGAGATACGAGAGTTGGCGATCGTGGAGGGCTGCTCGCTGCTGCGTCTTGCCCTGGTTGAGGCGAGGAAGACAATAGATTTTGATTTCAAATTTTCAGATCTAGGGTTTGTTTGTGTTAATTGTGTTGTCTACTGGAGGTGTATTGATATGTCTAGTTCTATTCTCATTTTCTTGTGAGCGAGAGGCGCCAACCCAAATAAAAAAATACCGCCTAAATTTTTATTTTTATTTTTAGTTAAAAAAATTACCGCCCAATTCTTATATCCATATTAAAAAATAAAATAATTTAATTTATAAATCACACAATTAGATTAAAAATCAATTCAATACTAATTGACATATAGTTATTATAATTATATACTAATTCAAAATGTATAATTGCTATAAATTCATGATGGTCCAACGACATAGCTGGACATATACTACATTGTAATATAGTCAATAGTACTCAAAAAAACAATACACAATATAATACACGACTGGGGTGAAAATTTGGCACAAGTTAGAATAAATGTTGCAAGGAGTTAAGTTAGAAAATGATTCTATGTATTTGTATATGATGTAGTAAATACGGAGATGTCTAATCATTCTTATGTATGGAGATTAATTCCTTTAATTTTACGGGTTTGCTTGTTGGTTTACAACTTTAAGCCAGGTTCATGGGACAATGGATCAGAGGTTACCAAGCTAAAGGTTGGAGTATACACTGAAACTATTGTTGACACTCTGGCAATGCACCCATATCGCACTTGATCCACGCGAATCGTGGCCTTCGTTCGAGTTATGGCCTGGACCCTTCCTCTTGGACCTTCGTCAAGAACCTATGACCCTCTGGCACGTATTTCAAGCTCTCTAACTTAAACTAACAAGCCGACTAGGTAAACGGATTGTAATCGGATCCGACCCTAGCACCGTATCTCGTAGTTAATACTGTCCGTATATACTACACCAATAGTGTACTATTAATGGATTGTTTCGTAGAATCTTTGATTCTAATTTGCCTAGGTCTAGGGCTCGAGGTCTAGGGCGAGTAACGGGGTTGGGATCAGGCCTAACGGTGTTTCACCAATAACTTACTAAGTTGAGAAGGAGTCTAAGTTTCAAGTCGGGGCCGAATGAGTACCATCAGGAGGTCGGAAGCGATTGGAAAATTATCCTCCCTATGCATAGAGCTGGATCCAATTTGGGCTCAGTACGCATGGGTAGGTAAGTCCGAGGTATCTTCCCTATAACAATACATTAACTGAGATTATGAAACTCAATAGAATTATGATTCTCAATAGAACTATGATTATAGAGTCCTAACAAGAATAAAGGTTTTAAGGCGTTCAAGTGAGAAAAATGAGTTCATGTATATGGAAAGGGCGGCATAGTATTATTTTTCACAATAGGAATGGTGAAATGGTTGTTACCCTATGCTAATTTGTTTGTTTATATTGAACATCAAAACATATCAACATACGAGTATTAAACTGTTTGCATCGTGGTCGGTTGAAAAAATGCAAGTTAAAATAAAAAATAAAAAATAAAAAAAAAAAATAAAAAAATTCCGACCACTTTTCACAAGTTGTCGGAAATACCGACCACCAAGATGGTCGGAAAACAATATGTTTAAACAATTAAAACTTGTCAAAAACATTTTCGACCACCTTCCGACCACCAGGGTGGTTGGAAATACACTCTAATTTTTAAAAATTAAGTTTGGCGAAAATTTTCCGACAACTATATAAATAGTTGTCGGAATATCCGACCATCCTTCATAAGTGGTCGGAAAATCCGACCACTTTCCGACCGCCATAACCCTTCGACGGAAAAGTGAAAAAAATCACCTTTTTGTTACCATTTTTATGGGTGGTCGGAAATTCCGTGATTTTCAGCCGTGTTAAAAGATTGTATGGGTTAATTGAAAATAATTAAATGATAACTTTGAATGGAATAATATTTTTATTAAAAAATTTTTTTGTGAATAGTTTTGGAGTAGTGCGCATTCAAACTTTGGACCCCTACATGAGGTGTAATTATAAATTAATTCAACATTCGCTAATATTTATCTATTAACTGAGATAAAGTATATCAAATGGATGGTTGTAACGGTTAAGTAGATTTAAAATTAATAAATAATTTTAAAGTCATGGATTCAAATCTTTGCATATGCAAGCATTTTTTTTTTATAACTTTATCAAAAAATAAAAAATCAAATTAGGAAGCCCTCACAACCTTGGACTCACAGCGGGTGCCCATCTCGCCACCCTCATGGCCGGCCCTGCCGATAGAATTTTAATCTTGAAAAGTTAGCATTGAACTTATGCTGGTAGTCTTGAATCCTTGATAATTATGAAGAAAATTTATTAGTATTTGAAGCAAATGGTTAATAATAATAATAATAATAATAATAATAACAATAATAATAATAATAATAATAATAATAATAATAATATATCCCTTAAAATGAGAGACACGATATGAAGTATCGTTAGTGTAAGTTCTGAAAATTGAGAAAATTACTTTTTAACGCGGTAATGGGACATTAATGCCACTAGACCACAAGGTCTTTGGTAAAGTTGTATTTGTTAGTCATTACCACATATAAAATTTTCATTTTCTACATAAGTGCGTTTTATTTTTCATCCTATCATTGTCTTTGTTTTTTGTTTGTATCGGATCGTGTCTGTTCATCAGTGAGAATAATATGGTCATATTAATAACCATTTTAATGACTTGTATTGTTTGAATAATTATATTTGATGAGTTATAGGTTATCATTAAAAATAGCAATAAATTAATAACAGTAAATAACTTAATTACATATCTTAGAGAAAAATTGAATACTTAAATTTGGTTTATTTTCTATTTGTAAAATGAATATATATTTGAAATTAAAAAAAAAAATTGGATGACAAGGAAAATCTACACTAATAAGAGCCAAAGAGAGTTAGGCCTAAAATAGGTAGAAAAATGACGGTCAAATTATTTAATCAAATGGATGGTTCAGATGAATTATTTAATCAAATAGATGGTTAAGATAATTCAGATTAATATTATTAATAGAGATTACCTAGTTTAACCTTATTTTTATGAGAGTTAATACCACAAATGGTCCTCTGACTATTGGGGTAGTACTCCTTTTAGTCCTCGACTTTCAATTCGACCACAAATGGTCCTCTGACTTTCATTTTTGACCACAAATAGTCCTTTGTTAAAATTTCTGTTAAATAGGTGTTAAATTTAGGGGTATTATCGTCAAATTGATATATCTAATGGTCATAAAATAAAAATGTTTATAATTTTTCACCAACAAGCATAATTGAAACAATTAACAAATATAAATACTCCTAAATAAAAAGACAATACACCTTTTTCTCGTAATTATGCGTACAAAATGAAGATTTAATATTAGAGCTATCTTTTTTAATTTAACCAACAGATTAAAAAGGAAGAATTTTTTTAAAATAAAACTTGTTTCCTTCATTTTCATGGTTGTTCATACATGACCGATTAATAGTTTTCACTTTTCATTAGTCGATCAAACATTTTGTTTGGGACATAACTGAAGGCTGTCACCGTTGAATTAATATAATTAATCAAGTACAAATTGCGAACATTAATCATGGATTTTTAATTAATTTGTTCATTTATGTAATTTGTCACCTCCATTTTTTTTATAATTATTAACTTAATGTTTATTAATGTTTGAAATTAATTATGTTGTCATATAATTCTAAAAAAGAAGTAATCATAATAATATTAATCAATTTGACGATATTACCCCTAGATTTAACACCTATTTAACAGAAATTTTAACAGAGGACTATTTGTGGTCAAAAATGAAAGTCAGAGGACCATTTGTGGTCGAATTGAAAGTTGAGGACTAAAAGGAGTACTACCCAAATAGTCAGATGACCATTTGTGGTATTAACTCTTTTTATGATTATACGTTAAGTTTTCCGTTAAATATTCTATTCTCCGTTAATATTCCGTTAACTTTTAACTTACTCATTAATTTCTATAAGAAATGTCTTAGGTTCGAACCTCATCTCAATCAAATTTGACATAATTAAGTTTCTCACTCTATTTTATTCTTATTAAATTAAATAAATTAGTAGCTAAAACAAAAAATGATACATATGTATTTCTTTAATTTAAAATTATGTGTCTACAATACCTTTATTTGAAGAAATTATTCACTATCAAAAAATTAAATTAAATAAGAAAAATAATTGCATTAGTTATATTGTCCTTATTTTGTCTCATGCAAAGATTCTTTACATTTAAATTTATCAATTAATATTCATTACATTGTCTATTATCTTATTTTTAATATCTCAAAAAAAGACCCAGAACACCTCAGGGTTTATCCCAAAAAAAAATTAACAAAGTTCTAGTAGACAAAAGGTGAGAGTATCTCAAATGGAAGAATGCTGCGATTCCTTAACAAGCAAATATCTTAACTCGTATCAAGAACCAGACACACGTTTTACATGTCGTTCATAACATGATGTGTTGTTACTTTGATTAAGATCATGAACACAAACCTCATGTATAAATTAAACACATAGCTCGTCAATTATATTTTTCAAGGGCTCAAATTAATTCCTCAAAGTTAATAATGTAAGGAGAGATATGGATAAATTAAATGCAGGCAAGCAGTAGGCCGACCATGGAGATTTTTATTTTTACTGGCCATCATATATTTATGTAGTAAGTATTAGTAGGTAATATTAATAGAACACGTACTGTAACCTAACTACGACCATACCTTAACACATGCATTGTCAATGCACCTTTGTCACAATCATACCTCAGCACATGCACTACCACTTTGTACATTTGAGTCATCCTTCAATCACTCTTTATCAATTCTTGAGAGCGACTACTTTGACTTAGCTAAATTGCAAGGCAAATTATTGCATGGACCATGGTCCACACAGCTGTGTGGACCAAAAATAAAAAGTACATTATTTTTATACTGAAGGTACATTATTTTTTACTGTAGGTACATTATTTGATAGTATATATTAAATAATGTACCTTCAGTACAAAAATAATGTACCCTAAAATAATGTACCTATAGTTCAAAAACAATGTACCTTCAGTACAAAAATAATGTACTTTTTATTTTTGGTCCACACAGCTGTGTGAACCCATGGTCGATGCAATAATGATTGAAAAATCAACCCTATCTTCAAGTTAAGAATGCCCGCCTCAAGATTTCGTGAGCTATAACTCTAACTAGTATTGTACCCGCGCGATGCGCGAATGTAACTAATGCTATTAGGTAATCGAAGTTATTTTAATGCAATAAAAGTTTCTAAAATTTGATTAAACAAATTTATTATTTAATATTAGAAATTTACAAATTATTAAAAATTAATTGGTACGCAATATTGGTAGTATAATTACTACCCCCTCCACCTTCGTTGGCTATCAAAATTCTTAAACGTAACATTTAGGGTTGCTAATCCTTGATGCAGCAATATACAATTTACCATGAACAAAAGCTGGTTTACATCAGAGTAACCCTACATAAGTTAAAGTTTGACCTTAACTTTTGTTGATAATCAGTGTGTATAACAACATTAAAGAAAACTGTCTTATTTGGAATTAAAATGACAAATTTATATCAGTTGTCTTATATTTACATAAGAGAGGAATGGCAATTTCTTCATCTCTGTCCCTCTCTACATTAATGGTATTGATAATAGCAATATACCCGCGCGATGCACGGACTATAATTATTCACGTCTCAAATAAAGTTATTTGGATATTAACATACTTTTAATATTGCAATTTATCCATGCGTTTCACGAACTTAAAATTTATAATTTCTTTATAAACAAAAGTAAATATTATTATATGAATGTAGTATTTGTTAATAAGTAATATTAGTACCAAATTAAAATAGACTCAGCAAAATATTGGTTACAACTTATTAAATACGTCTTTGTAAACTACATTATAGGTCGAATTAAAATAGTTAAAAGTAATATCTAACTCATTACAAATCATCTAGATGCTGTACAAAAACTGATATTTTTAATAGCAATTTAAACTACTATATATATTAAACTACTATATATATATATATATATATATATATATAAAATTAGTAATTTAGTTTTACAGACTTGGCCCAACAAATTTTCTGAGGCCCAAACAAAAATCTGGCCCATGGACCAAGTATAAAAAGGAAGAAATAGGTTGGAGACCACTTGTTCTGACCCGAATTTCTCGTTCAGCCTCTGTCCAGATATCTCTCTGCTCTCTACTTCGTGTTCTAGCAACTTCACTCCATCTTTCCCAAATCAAAGCCTAAATCGTCCATATTCTTCCCAAATAATCCACAATGCCAAAAAATTAGACAATATTTAAGTGCTTTGGTTGTTACATGTGATTGATTCGGTCGTAGTTACTATTTTTGAGCGAAGAACCCTTAAATCAAGATTTCAGACAGAATCAAAGGTATACCTTGTACTCTTTCATGTTTTTTTCGATCTAGATATTCTGATTACTATATGCAGTAGATCGTTTTTTTTTATAGGTTTAGATAATAATATGAAATTAAATTTGATGTTTTGGCATATGGAATTTGTTATCTGTGTTCGATTGACTTGCATGCACAAGATTTTTAAATTTTTTCTACTTGAATACATGCATACATATTTTTTTTACAGAGATAATTTTAAAAAATTAAAAAGAACAATATCTCTGTACACTTGAAGAATTTAACACTAAGGCACTGAGTCACTGACCTTATCCAATATGCTTGATTGGGGAATAATATAATTAATATTTGCTTCAGATCTCTAACCTAGATTGAGTTTGATGTAGTGCAGTCTAACATTTGCACTCATTTTTTGCCATAGAACTGTTGTATATAAAGTTAAGAGTCTATATCTGAGTAGTATTGGACCTTTAACATTTCTCCAGTCAAACTTAAGGTTTTGGTATGACCGAGGTATTGTTGGTAAGCTAGCAATTTTTAAGTTTTAGTTTCTCCATGGTGGTTTTTTAGCATATTCATAATATTGGCTATATTTTTAATATTCAAATTTACTGTCCTCATTGAAAGCTAAATCAGAAGTGCAAATTACCATTGTATCCAGAGCATATTATAGTGAATGCCAACAGAGGTAAACAAATAATGCCACTAAGAGGGCATTGGACAGTCTGAAATAAAAGAATGTATATGCTAATCATGTAAAAAAAACATTCATAATATATACTACATATTAATAGTTAATAAGGTTATAAATGATTACAATATACAATTAATCTACTTATGTTTTCACAGGACTATGTACATGGATATGCAATATACAAAGACTGTTAGAATAAACTTTTTAAGGAAGAGGATAACACTGCAATACTCTGACCGACGCAGGTATGATAATTGTTCTATTAGGTTATGTATGTAACTTCAGTGCTATAATATTTGTGTATGTAATGACAGCTTTGTTAAAATCTATATTAGAGAGTAAATCCTATGACCATATCCTCCTTTTAATGACATGCAATTTGAGGAACAATATCATATGATATGCATGCCCACTTTTTTTTTTATACAAACTTCAGAATAGGTATGTGCTCTTAAGCACTTAAATTCTACTTTATAGATTCAGTTATCATGCCTTCACAGTGTTTCCCTTTGTTAACAATATCAATGTTATTTTCAAATGATTTTTTAATGTTAGTGATTAATCAATC
This sequence comes from Ipomoea trifida, assembly GCA_003576665.1. Classification (NCBI taxonomy): domain Eukaryota; kingdom Viridiplantae; phylum Streptophyta; class Magnoliopsida; order Solanales; family Convolvulaceae; genus Ipomoea; species Ipomoea trifida. Next base: position 1,619,476 of record CP025649.1, on the reverse strand, counting down.
AGTTCAAGCAGTTGTTATTGATGTAGGCACTACTCCTATAAAGGTAATCTTCAAAGGTCTATCTAAGGCCTAATCCCGTTATGATAGTTAATATTAGTCTGGTAATAATTAGTTGGAACTTTGATTATATTCTTCTATAATATGAAATCAGTGTCTTTACAATTCACATAAATAATTTATAAGGCTACTACAACTATTAGAATTTCATCCTTTCTAGTCTAAGTTCAACCTATTTACATTGTACATACACTTTAGGATTAACTACAGAAAATAGTTAAAGTAGAGTGTGAACTATGTTTTACATTCCTCTAAAATAGTTAGGATTAGTCTCCAAATGTACTCCTTTAAGGCAGTACCCTTGAGTCTCCATTGATGTACAGACTTGCTGATGTAACAGGTCTTCATCCTTAGAAGATTCAGAATTGAAAAAAAAAAAAAAAAACTCACAAAATCTACATTCACCATATTATATAATGCTTTCCTGATAGTTGCTAAGTCTTAGACAGTATTAAATAAATATATAATTTGACCATAAGATCATCCTTTTTTAACCTGCATGATATTAGTCTCAAACCACTAAAAAACAACAATAAAACAGTATCACATGCACTAAGCAATGTGTATTTTAAACTGTCCAGACTTTTCCTGTCCATAGTTCTGCCCATTTAGGTCGGAAATTGTCTCTTCAGTGAATCAGTTTCTCTAGTTTAACTGAATCTCTTTGACTTGGTTCATCAAGCAATCACCTCTTCATCTGGGTTGGAGATAGTTCATCAAGCAATCACCTCTTCACAGCACCATCAGTTGCATCTCCAGGTTTGGTTAGTGCTAGATTAGATATTGGGTTGTCTGCCTTATCACTTAAAAAACCCTATAATGTACACACAGTTTAAGCATGCCAATACTTAATACGTGAAATGCATTATGAAGGTTCACAAATTGTTCCTTCTTGGAGCCTCATTTGTCTGTAAATGTTGTTTGCAGCTCTTAATTATGTAATGTTTTGTAGAACTTTAAGCCTTTACATGGTAGGATAAAACAACCATAATAACATAGCTCGACTTACCTGATTATGCTTGTCTTATAGCTCAGCTTCTCCAATCCCTATGAACTCCATGCATTCTCGTTCCCAAATATCCATTTGACTGTCTTGGTTAACACTTTTCAAATATCCATTGTTGATGCAGATTAAGGGAGAGAAAGAACACATACCTCTTTGTCGTGGAAGACTATATCTTTGCTCTTTATTTCGGACTAACCTTTTCTTTCCTTTTCAAATATCCATTATTGATGCAGATGAAGGTTGATAACTCATTCGCAAAACAGGACGCACCCATACTGGAAGAGAAAGAACACATACCTCTTTGTCGTGGAAGACTATTTCTTTGCTCTTTATTTCGGACTAACCTTTTCTTTCCTTTTCAAATATCCATTGTTGATGCAGATGAAGGTTTATAACTCATTCGCAAAACAGGACGCACCCATACTGGAATGCAAGTATGATAATCAAAGGAAATTTTAATTTTTGCGGATGTTTGTATTCGATAGTTCAGCATGTAATATATAGTCTGTAATATCAGTCTGAGAATCAAAGAGTTTTGGGTGTACATTAATTCTCTTTTTAATTCCCGATAGAAGTCTTAAATGGTTTCATCGAATCGATTTTACCGATTCGATTTCCTAAACAAATTCAAAGTGTTTCGGCCATTAATATTTAGTTATAATTAAGTTTGTTTCTTTTCAGACTTCTACTGCCGTTTAAATAAAGAATGGAAGCTGAAAAGTTGGACGGTGAACGTAATCACTATATTAACATTTCCCATTCTAAACGCTGCCGTTTCTGCTTGGGCGGGAAGTTGGCCAAAACTGTATTTAATGCTGCTCTTGTTGCTATTTTATATATAGAGATAGAGATACACAATATTTCATGGCCTGGACAGATGGCCTAGCTAGGAATATCCAACTGGGCTGAGGAATTATCTGCTTGGCCCAAACCAGTGGCGGATCCAGGAAATTTTCTCAGTGGGGGCGAAAAATAAACTAAGTAGATATTCTTTTTAAAAAAAATGAAACACTTAGAGATCGAGTCATAAATATTGTTAACTACAGATGAAAACCCGAAATACATCAAGATAAAAATATTTAAAATAAAATACAACACATACTCCGTAATTAATTAGATAAAATAGTTTGATTGGAAAACACATTATAAATCACTCATCTCACTATTAATATTAAAAAAAGAAAAAAAAAGTCATGATGTTACAAATAAAAAATTCAATTAGAATTCTCACTATTAATATTAAAAAAATGCGAAAAACAAAATTTCACATCTCACTATTAATATTAAGAAATGAAAAAAAAAAAAACCCACAATATTACAACTAGAAAATTCATTCTCACTATTGATATTAAAAAAGTTTGAAAGAAATATATCAAAGCCTACAAGGAGGATCGAACACTGGACCATTTCATAAGCTTATATATATACTATATATATCTGGTGGGGCAGTGGGGGCAGCAGGGGCTGCCCCCACTGCCCCCATGCTAGATCCGCCACTGGCCCAAACCATCAACACGTACATACTTATCATTATCGTGTGTACCATGATCCACATAGCTGTATGAATCATGAATAAAAATTACATTATTAGAGTACTGAAAGTACATTATTTTGTCTACTATCAAATAATGTACATTCAGTTTATTTGTATGTAGTTAACAGTTTATTTGTTTGTACTTATCATGTTATGTGTCGCTAATTACCATATTTTGTACCTTCAATATGTTTATGTTGGAAAGTACCTTCAATATGTTTATGTTGGAAAAAATAGAAAAAAATGACATTTTAAGTGGTACAAATATATGTGGGGTCAACTTCCGATTTGGGTCGGATCAAATTGGATTCTGGTTCTTCGTAGTTAGACGCAAAGATTGAAATTGCATGTGGAAAGCTTTAGAGTAGAGCAACCTCGCGTAAATTATTAGCGAATCCCCTACCCTAAATAATCCACCTTTCACCTACACAAATAAATTATTAGCGAATCCCCTTAAATAATCAACCTCTCGTCCACGGAGACTCGAACCCATCCCCTTCCATATGGGAGTGCAACCGAGTGTCACTAGACCACAAGATCTTGGCATAGTAATTGTGAGTTTAGTTAGTGTTTGATAAATTGCGGATTATATTAGCATATTGCAATCAAAATGCTAATTAAAGATAATAACTTTTTTAATTTAAAATACTAGTTATTTTCCTATATACAATGCACTGTTATTTTGTCGCTCAATACATTCATTCCTTCATCTTAGTTCCTTGGATTTTTTTTTTTTCTTTAGTAAACTCATGAGGTCTTTCTCTGTCCGTTTAATTAACACAATTTGTCATGGCCAAATCCAATAACTCCCATAAAATTAGAGGTTGTTTGTATAGTTAATCAAAGAGGTTAAGACATAAATTAAGAAATATTAAATTCAATTGCTGGAGAATTATATTATTATTAGGCTTACAACGAGCTCTGCAAGTCGATCTAGGAGCTTGCATAGAGTTATTAAAAAGGCAACGCTCGACAAGTCGAGTTAGGAGATCAGCATATTTATTAATAAGTCCAGGGCCGGTTTTTAAGTTTTGGGGGCCCTGTTCTTGTAAATAAATGAGGCCCTACTAAAAGCGCAATCTTTAAAATTAATACCATAATTTTTTATAATAATAATAATAATAATAATAATAATAATAATAATAATAATAAGGAGATAAAATGTTGTTGTGGGCAAAGAGAAAGATAAAAGGATTAAAAAAAAAAAAAAGAAAGAAAGAAAGAAAGGCAAAAGGTTTATTAAAAAACCGGAAAGTGTGTCCAATATAAAATACCATAAACAAACATTTGGCAATTTATGCCGTGGACCCGGGTGCACCTTGCAAGGTGCACCCGGGTGGGTGTAACGGTGCTGTTAATGGATTCACACTTATACAACTATAGATTCACAGTTACATAGTGATAGATTCACACCTTATGAACTACAGATTCACACATTATGAACTACAGATTCATACCTGATACTCTGTTTTGCAGTGATGGTTATTCATGTTTGGATTCACACTTATACAACTATAGATTCACAGTTACATAGTGTTAGATTCACACCTTATGAACTACAGATTCACACATTATGAACTACAGATTCATACCTGATAATCTGTTTTGCAGTGATGGCAGAGGCAGTAGATGAACTAAGTTTACACGTTGATGGCTCATCTTCGATTGCAGGTTTTAAGTTTTGATTCATGTTTGATGAATTGTATAGATTTATGTTTGTTTTTTTCGAATTTAGGATTTATGTTTAGATTGATTATGTAACCATGTATTTGAGTTTTAGATTCACACTTATACACCTATACATTCACAGATACGTAGTTGTAGATTCACACATTTAGAACTATAGATTCACACTTATACTCTGTTTTATTTTTGATTGGCTGGGTGTAACGGTGCCACTAACAGCACCGTTACACCCAGCGTCTAAACGACGCCGTTTAAGGACCCGGGTGCACCTTGCAAGGTGCACCCGGGTCCACGGCATAACAATTGCAAACATTTCTACCATTTCTCCATTAGAAACTTTAATTACTAATTACAAATTTTTTATTTTTTAATTTATTAACTAGTAAGGTAAAAATTAAATATTGGGCCCTCTAACATTTGAGGCCCTGTGCTGTTGGGCTGCTTGCACAGCCCAAAATCCGGCCATGAATAAGTCATATGACTCAAGATGATTAAATAATTAATCGACCTAGTAGTTCGGTCACATGCGTCTAAATATACTACTTAACAACTAGTATGATATCAGAGTTAATTGTACTCAACAGATTATGCGATGATACTTCTCAAAACAGATTGTTTCAAATCCAATTTAGACTGTAACTAAGTCATGATGAAGAAAGTGAAGTTTGTGACACATCGGTTCATGAAAGGTGGATCTGGGATAAAATACATAATTTATATATTGAATGCTCACAATTTACGTACTGAATATTCACAATGTAAAATTGGAATAATTATTATGCAAATTATGAACATTTAGTATATAAAAATTGTGAATATTCAGTATATAAATTGTGTAATTTGGATCTGGTTCCACCTTATAAGTTAGACCCAGGTTTAGAATAATTTGCCTTATTACTCCAAATAGGCTGAGTTTAGGGGATGAGAACTGAATATTTGTATTGATGGAATTTAGTAAAAACAATGATAGGGAATAGGGGATATATATACAAGAGGAATCTCAAGTAGAGTAGAATAGATATTCCTAACATGACTCAAACACATAGAGTCTTAATACTCCCCCTCAAGCAAGCGCAGGGTATACTAGTAACCTGAAGTTTGTCTCTAAGAAAGGAAAATCTAGGACTAGGCAAAGCTTTCTTAAAGATGTCTGCTAGTTGATCTTTAGTTGAAATAAAATTCACCTGAATGTCTCCATTGGCAACCCTGTCTCTAATGAAGTGATAGTCAATCTCCACGTGCTTGGTTCTAGCATGAAAAATCGGATTCGCACACATGTAAGTAGCACCAAGATTGTCACATCATAATCTAGGAGAAGGAATGCCATCAATGTGGATCTCACGTAGTAAGGACATGATCCATATCACCTCAGCACAGACATCTGCTAAGGCCTTGTACTCCGCCTCTGTAGAAGATCTCACAACTGTCTTCTGTTTCTTGCACACCCAGGACACAAGATTGGTGCCAAGAAACACTGCATACCCACTAGTGGACTTACGATCATCAGGACAACCAGCCCAATCAGAATCAGAGAATGCATGAAGCTCCCTAGATTTTGATGGGGTGACACACAAACCGAATGATAGAGTCCCTTTAACATACCTGAGCACTCTCTTAAGCTGTTCCCAATGAGATACGGATGGGGCATGCATATGCTGACACAATTGGTTAACTGCAAAGCAGAGGTATGGCCGAGTAATTGTGAGATATTGAAGAGAACCTGCCAAACTTCTGTATTTCGTTGGATCTTCATAAGCCTCTGCACTGAGTAAAGGAGATTTCGTCACAGAAATAGGAGTTGCTAGAGACTTACAGTTAGTCATACCGGCTCGATGCAAGATGTCTGACATATACCGCTGTTGAGAGAGAATGACACCATTACTAGTCTTGACTAGCTCAATCCTAAGGAAGAAACCTGGTTCACCAAGATCTTTAATCTTGAATGCAGCAGACAATTTGGAGAGTAAATCAGACACCAGGGACTTATCATTTCATCAACATATACAAGTAGATAGACACATGCAGAACCACGAGAGTAATAGAATAAGGACACATCAGTCTTTGAAGCTATAAACCCAACCGAAAGTAAAAAATGTGTGCAGGCGATTAAACCAGGCTCGAGGGGCCTGTTTTAAGCCATACAAGGAGCGTTTCAGCAAACAGACGTGATCAGGAAATCGATTGTCAGCATACCCAGGTGGTTGACGCATGTAAACAGTCTCAGCCAAATGACCATTCAGAAAAGCATTGTGTATGTCAAGCTGCCTAATAACCCAACCTGCAGAAATGGCCAAACTCAAAAGCAATCTGACCGTAGTTGGTTTGACAACTGGACTGAACGTATCAAAAAAGTCCTGGCCAGAAACCTGATTAAAACCCTTTGCGACCAGCCTTGCTTTATGCCTCTCTATTGAACCATCAGCCTTACGTTTAGTACGAAAAACCCACTTACACCCAATTACATTCATACCTGACTGAGGAGGAACCAGAACCCACGTCTGATTATGCAAAAGAGCATAAATTCTTGATCCATCGCCTCACGCCATTCGGGAAACTTGACAACTTGGGTGTAGCAAGTGGGCTCAGTAGGGTTGACCTGAGCAGAGAGAGCCAATAGAGGAGCCACAGACCGACTCCTAGTGGCCATCGCATGCGATCGAACAGTTGGACGAGTGGACTTGCCACGGGGTCGTCCTCTTTGCCGAACCGGGGCGACATCAGTGGTAGTAGTAGGCACGAATTTGTCACATGCAGGAGGTGATGAGATAATCTGTGAAATTGAGGCAGCCCAGGGGCTCTACGCAGGAGGAGATGGTTGCAAGGCAACATTGCTAGCAAAAGGAAGCACATTCTCATCAAAGTGCACATTTCTGCAAACATAAATCTTATTAGTCTGCAAACATTTCTGCACCTATACCCCCTAAAAGACCCTGGGTAACCTAAGAAGACACAAGGAGACGACCTGTATGACATCTTGTGACGATTGTAAGGACGGAGGTGAGGATAACAGAGACACCCAAACACACGAAGAAAAGAATACGAGGGGTTAGATTTATGCAAGACCAAGTGAGGACTACAATTCTGCAACACACTCGATGGCATTTTGTTAATCAAATAGACAGTAGTTTCAAAAGCAAAATCCCAAAAACGGTATGGAATAGAGGCACGAGCCATAAGATTAAGATCGGTTTCAATAACATGCCTATGTTTCCGCTCAACACGACCGTTTTGTTCATGCGTATAAGCACATGACTGTTTATGATTAATCCCTAACTTAACAAACAAGGAATGCAACTTTTTGTATTTCGCCCCTAAATCTGATTGAATAGATTTAATTTTACGATTAAAGGAACGTTCAACCAAGACACAAAATTGATCAAAAATAGCATACAGGTCAGACTTCAGTTTCGTAGGAAAGTACCATGTATAACGAGAATGATCATCGACAAAAAGAACAAAGTAGTGATGACTAGAAGATGACAAAACTGGAGCTGGTCCCCAAATATCAATATATATTAAATCAAGAATATTCAAACTAGCAGATTGAACACGTGGTAGAGGAAAATGGGCAGATTTCCCTAATTGACACGCAGAACATAAAGTAGAAGTACAACGAGAAGTACGACTAGAACTACTAACAGAACAAAAAGGAAGAATACGATCTAAAACTCTTTGATGCGGATGACCAGACGATCGTGCCACACCATAGAGGATGCACGGGAAGAAACAAAAGCCTGAAGACTGACTTTCGGAATAGGAAGTGTATAAAGGCCACCCGAACAATTGCTGCGCAAGAGTATTGCCTTGGACGTGATATCCTTCACAACAAAGAAAGAGGGGTGAAACTCAAAGAAGACACTATTATCTTTGGCAAAATGCTGAACAGACAATAAAGAAGAAGACAGACCAGGAACATGCAAAATTTCAGACATCTTAAAAACTCTTGAAGGGGTAGTAAAAGAAGCATGACCAGTGCGACTAATAAGCAAACCTTTACCATCACCAACACGAAGAGTGTCATCACCGGTATACTCCTCGGAAGCAAATAACGCAGCTATATCAGGCGTGGCATGATTCGTCGCCCCAGTGTCAGGAATCCACAAATGCGAATCGGAGTCAAAACTCGGGGTACGTTCCGAATAAGTCAAATTGGCCTGAGGATTTCCACCTTAATTATTGTTATGATTAACAAAAAGATAGCAGGAGGTGGCAACATGCCCAAAACAACTGCATAGCTGACAACGAGGCTGCCAGTTGGAGTTCCGACCACGCCCGCGGGAATGGCTGCCACGCCCACCGCCTCGTTGCATACTGCCACCGCCACGCTGCTGCACAGAACCAGAAACACCGCCGGCGTCACTGGGTCGCGACGGAGTACCAGACCGCTGCTGACCACCACGCCAAGGACGGGACTGCTGCTGCTGCCTCCCGCCGCCAGGCCGGACTGCAAACGCCGACGGAGAGCTGCCGTAAGCCCCTTCACCGGTGATGAATTCGTGGGAGCCTAGAAGATCAGCAAGCTGCGGCAAACTGACAGATTGATCACGAACGTTCAAGAAGGCAGTGAGAGCGTGATATTCTGGACGCAATCCCTTGAACATGTACATGTTTTGCTCCTCCAAGGGCACCGGCCGGACAGCTAGGGCTAAGTCTTCAACCAGAACCTGCGCTTTTGTGATGTAGTCGACAACAGAAAGGTCTCCCTGATGAAGATTCTGTAATTGTCCAAGAAGATGCATTGTGCGAGCTCTACTGGAAGAAGCAAGAGCTTGCTCAATAGCCAACCAAAGAGCCTGTGATGTTTGACACCCAATGGCTAGGTACATAACCTCAGGCGACAAGGAGGAAATTAGCATGCTAAGGACTGCTTGATCTTGACGTATCCAAACCGCATACAAGGGATGGGCTGGAGCGGGATTGGATGGAGCAGTCGATGTTCCTTCACTAACAGGAAGAGTTTTGGCCGGACAAAGATTCGTGCCATCAACGAAACCCATCAATTCATGACCACGAAGAAACGGAACAACCTGAGTTCGCCAGAACAGGAAGTTCTTATTGGTCAATTTGATGCTGACAAAGTGGTGAGCAGCAGAAAAAGTGGCCGCAGCAGAAGGGATAGCCGAGGAAATAACGGCATTGGAAACGGTCCGTTCAGAGGAATCCACAGATCCGTCAGCCATGAGGAAAGAAAACCTAGGCTAGCTGATACCAGATGAGAACTGAATATTTGTATTGATGGAATTCAGTAAAAACAATGATAGGGAATAGGGGATATATATACAAGAGGAATCTCAAGTAGAGTAGAATAGATATTCCTAACATGACTCAAACACATAGAGTCCTAATATAGGGGCTCTTTTATTGATTTAAAAATCCCTATGGATTCAAATTTCATATCATGCTTGTGAAGATATTCATGATTTGGCGCAAATTATGCTGTAGACTGGGATCTATGTTTACAATTTTAGAATTCCGCATTCGCAATTTTAGATCTCAATATACAGAATTACATTACTCTATATTCTCAATTTTTGAACTCTATATTCATAATTTTGTTATATAGATTCAAAAATAGTGTTATATTGTTGAATATAGATTATGAAATTGTGAAAATAGAGTTCTAAAATTGTAAACATGGACCGGGGTCCACCTTGCAAGGTGGTCTCGGATCGATGACATAATAACCGATGATTTGGGGATTCGTGCTCCTCGGCTCTATTATTGAATTTGAAGACCTGTGATGTGTTGAAATGGCAAATTGTGCTATTGATCCGGATCCATATTCACAATTTTAGAACTCTATGTTCACAATTTTAGATCTCAATATACAAAATTACGTTACTCAATATTTACAATTTTTGAACTCTATATACTCACAATATTGTTATTATAGATTCAAAAATTGTGTTATGCTGTTGCACATGTAGTTTTGATACTGTTGAATGTAGGTTATAAAATTATGAATATAAAGTTATAAAATTGTGAATATGGACTCGGGTCCATGGCATAATTAACCACCGGTGCTGGAATTATGATTTGGGTTTAGACTTTATGGGATTATTATATGGGCTGCATTCTTTAGGCCCTAGAAATTTTTAAGATCCAGCTTTGTTTGCGCCATTTGGATCATTAATAGAAATCTAAGATTGCGTATTATATTGAGAATAATAAGCCCTAATCCTATTACTTTAAGAATAATGAGTCCATTCATTGTAAATTCTAAACTCAATTCTTATTAAACTTCTAAGTTGATCTATACTATTTATCATTCTTGAACTTTCTTGATCCAGTTACTTTCTTAGGTCGGTATTATGTGTCTAGGCCCAGTATACCGTCCACCGCAATTTATGCCGTGGACCCAGGTGCACCTTGCAAGGTGCACCTGGGTCCTTAAACGACGTCGTTTTATTCTTTTAAAAAAAAAATTGTTCATTAACGGCGTTAACAGAGGCAGGCAGTTGGTTGTCCCGTTCGGCCGTTCATTATCGCTCTCCAGTCCTTCACCATCATCGCACTCCAGTCATTCACCATAGCTAAGCAATTCATCGCACTCCAGTCATTCATCATCGCCGCTCCAGTCATTCACCATTGCTAAACAATTCATCGCACTCCAGTCATTCATCATCGTCGCAATTCCCGCAAATCGCACTCATCGTCGATAAGCAATTCATCATCGCCGCAATTCTCGCAAAACGATTCATCGCTTTTGTTTGATTCATCATTGCAGTTCTCTCATTCACCATCGTAATTCTTCTTTGCAATTCTTCTTCAATGATGGCAGAGGCAGTAGATTCATGTTTGGATTCATCTTCGATTGCAGGTTTTTTTCGAATTTAGTATTCATGTTTGGATTCACACTTATACAACTATAGATTCACAGTTACATAGTGATAGATTCACACCTTATGAACTACAGATTCACACATTATGAACTACAGATTCATACCTGATACTCTGTTTTGCAGTGATGGCAGAGGCAGTAGATGAACTAAGTTTACACGTTGATGGCTCATCTTCGATTGCAGGTTTTAAGTTTGGATTCATGTTTGATGAATTGTATAGATTTATGTTTGTTTTTTTTTTTTCGAATTTAGGATTTATGTTTAGATTGATTATGTAACCATGTATTTGAGTTTTAGATTCACACTTATACACCTATACATTCACAGATACGAAGTTGTAGATTCACACATTTAGAACTATAGATTCACACTTATACTCTGTTTTATTTTTTCATATTTGTAGTGAATGCAGATTTAGTTGTTGGCTCAACAAGCAATGATCAAGGCTGTATAAATGCTGAGGATTCTACTTCAATTCCAGGTTTTTTTTTAAATTGTTTTTTAGAGTAAAATTAGTGATTCATATTGATTTACGATTTTTATGTGTAGTTGTGTGTAATAGTGTTTGATGTGTGAATATAGAGTATAGGACTTGTGAATATATAGTTTTGAATGTGTGAATGCATAACAGTGTTGATATAATTGCTAAACATATTGCCCCTGAAATGTGTGAATCTAGAGTTTCCAAAATGTGAATACACAGTATATGGTATGTGAATCTAGTGTATTGAATGTGTGAATCTATAGAAGATAGTAATCCTGTTACTGAACAATTATCACTGGAATGTATGAATCTGTTGCTTTCTAACTGTGAATATGTAGTATAGCTTATGTGAATCTACATAGAGAATATATTTTCCATTAGATTGCTTTTTATTTGTTTTCTTTGGTATGTTTTTCCATACTTGAGATTATATTTCATATGTGCAGTTGATCAAGATTTGGTGGGTATTGTAGTAAGTAATGGTGATGAAGCGTATGAGTTGTATAACGATTATGCATTTAGAGTTGATTTTAGTGTGAGGAAGGGTAAGCAACGCTACCAAGGGTCTACTAAAAATGTTAAGATGAAGACATTTTTGTGCTCCAAGGCTGGTAGTAAGTCCGAGAAAAACAATGGTGTTAAGGCGTATTCAAAGATTGATTTAAGGACGGGGTGTGGTGCATATATTCAGTTCGATGTAGATGGTAATGGTGTGTGGACAGTAACAAAACACGAGAAAGCTCACAACCACAAGTTAAGCACTAAAGACAAGAGTCACCTACTTCGTTCGCACAGAAGAGTGGGAAACAATCAACTTTCATACTTAAGAGACTTAAAGAAGAGTGGGGTTGCCTTGGCGGATGGGATAAGGTTTTTGAAACATCAGTCAGGAGGGTCTCCACTCGTTGGGTTTACCAATCGAGATGCTTACAATTCATTGGCATCTAAGTCTTTGAAGAGCTTGTATGGAACTGATTCGAATTCGTTGATTGAAATATTCAGGAGGAGGCAGTGTAATGAGCCTGACTTCTTTTTTGACTTTGAAGTTGATGATGATGCAAGATTAACTAGCTTTTTTTGGAGGGACGGGCAAATGAGGCGAGACTATGCGTTGTTTGGAGACTTGTTAGTGCATGATACAACATATCGCACTAACAAGTACGACATGATATGTGGTCCATTTGTAGGGATGAACCACCATTGTATGAATATTATGTTTGGGTGTGGTTTTTTGATGAACGAAAGGATAGAGTCATTTGTATGGTTGTTTAGAGCATTTCTTAGATCTATGGGTGGCATATGTCCACAAACCATTATGACTGATCAATGCGCAGCCATGGCTACTGCCATCTCTCAAGTGTTTACAACATCACGGCATCGTCTTTGCATATGACATATCGGTGAGAACTCAAAGAAGCACATCAAGACACTCAGGAACAATAGGAATTTCATGGATCTATTTAATTGTTTGTTGAAGTACACAGACACCGAAGCTGAGTTTGAGTTGTATTGGTCAAGGTATGTTATTGTATTTTACTCATTAACTGTTGAGTTTGAATTTTCAATACTATTTTTGTAAAATAATGACTTATTGATTTGTGAATATACAGTATAGAAGCTGTGAATCTAGAGTACTAAATGTGTGAGTGTAGAACATATAGTAATATAAGAGAAAATTGTCATTTTGGTCCAATGACTATTGTAGTAGTGTTAATTGCTATCCGCGACTTTCTAAAATGTTAATTGCGTACCTTGACTATACATTTTTTCTCAATTTTGGTCACGCCGGTCAAATTGTCGGCGAAATGTGACCGGAAAAAATTAAACCTCATTTTATTCTGAATTGAAAGGGGCAAAATAGTCTTTTCCTTTTATTATGACTTGGCCTTTGACTAGGATGTATTTACGCTGAATTGTTAAATGTTGACTTGCACTGCAGAAGATTGAAGGTTGAAGCTCTCCGTATTTACGTTCGCCGCACGTACGCTCGCCGCAATTCCGATGGAAGAAAGAATGAAGATGAAACAACTCAAGGAGAATGGATAAGCTTACAAATCTAACAGTGAAGAAACAAACTAAAACTAAGATAATTTTTTACAAGTTTTTAAGATCTGGTAGAAGAAAATGGAGTCTGGTGAGGTTTGGGCTTAGAAACTTGAGGATTTGGGGAAGGCATTTGATTTTGATTTTCAATATGCTGTTCGATCTTTTTAGCTCCATCAAATAGGGAGTCAAAATCATCACATTCTTCCACTTCAAACCAATAATTATTATCATCTTTGCAAGTTCACGCACTTCCTTTACGGCAATGAAGATGCCGATCGGAAATGGGCGCAGCGGAGGGAAAGGAGCGGCGGAGAGGAGGAAATTGACTTTGGTCAAGTCTCACTTTCCCAATTCAGACCAAATGACGCTTTTGCCTCTTTCAATTCAGGATTAAATGAGGTTTAATTGTTTCCGGTCACTTTTGGCCGGCAATTTGACCGGCATGACTAAAATTGAGAAAAAATGCATAGTCAAGATACGCAATTAACATTTTAGAAAGTCGCGAATAGCAATTAACACTACTACAATAGTCGTTGGACCAAAATGCCAATTTTCTCGTAATATAATTACTGAACAAGTATCACTGAAATGTGTGAATGTGTACGCTTGGAACTGTGAATGTATAGTATAGGGTTTGTGAATGTAGAGTTATGAATGTGTGAATGTTTATCAGACTTGAGTTCAGAGATCTTAAAAACTGTGAATGTAGAGGAGTGTATGTGTGAATATAGAGTTATCAGATTGTGAATATAGTTTCTAAAATTGCGTATATTTTTTCCTTTTGTGATCTTATGCTTTTCAGGATGGTGATTGACTATAAGTGTCATAAGAATCCGTGGTTAGAAAAATTGTACGATTGTAGGGAAAAATGGTGCCCGGCATTTAACAAGGATTACTTTTCTGGTGGCATTTTATCCTCACAA
>CP025649.1:1455914-1595272 GCA_003576665.1 Ipomoea trifida | reverse complement strand
CTAATGTATTGAATCTGTGAATATATGGATATGAATGTGTGAATCTATAACAGATACTACTTTTAATTTTTGAAATATGTGAATATGAACCTTCCAAACTGTGAATCTAATGTATTGAATCTGTGAATATATGGCTGTGTTGCTTGAGATAGCCCCAAGTCAAAAGGAGGGGCATTAGGGTCTATTTGCTTCCTTGTATTTTCAAAGGCCTCGACAAGGGCATCCACAGCCGTAGTGAAGCTTTCACTACCAAAAAAGATGTCGTCTAGCTGGGAGGATGTTGGGGTTGCTGGCTTCTATGGTGCTGGCTACATTTAGCATGTTTGATAAGCCCAAAAATGTCTTCCTCATAACATTTACGGGTGCTCCTTGCTTTCCAATTTCAGCTATAGCCTCACCAAACTCTCCTACTGTCGAAGCCAACTTTTGTAGGATCCCAGCCACCTTATCTACACTTGATGATGGGATATTCAATGCAGCAGCAGGAGGTTGATCATTTTGCCCGTAGGTGGCAGCAACAATATCAGCAGGTTTTGATATTCTAGGGAGCACTGTCCCCCTTCCAGTGATACTTGTTCACATATTTCAACAATTACAATAGTATCTGTTATAGATTCACACATTCATGTCCATATATTCACACCTTCAATACTATATATTCACATTCTGACAAGTATATATTCACAGATATCCTTAATTATATTCACACCTTCAATACTATAGATTCACACATTCATATCCATATATTCACATATTCAATACATTAGATTCACATTCTGAAAGGTTCATATTCACACATTATATTACTATCTGTTATAGATTCACACATTCATATCCATATATTCACAAATTCAATACATTAGATTCACATTCTGAAAGGTATATATCCACAGATATCCTTAATTATATTACTTCCTGTTATAGATTCACACATTCATATCCATATATTCACAGATTCAATACATTAGATTCACAGTTTGAAAGGTTCATATTCACACATTATATTACTATCTGTTATAGATTCACACATTCATATCCATATATTCACAGATTCAATACATTAGATTCACAAACAAATAAGTCAATACTTTATAAAAACAGTAATGAAAAATCGAAATAAAGTGAACTTACTAGGATGAATGCAACGGGTCCAGTGAAGAATTGCTTGTCATTCTTCTGAAAAGATTGAATGGAGTCGACCATGGACTTGTGTGTATAGGCACATGATAAGCACTATTTTTATACCTATTTATATTTTATTTTTATAATAAATTGGTTTTATTTATTTTACATTATATTTATTTTAATCTTTATTTTATGTTTTACACTAGTATAATAATTATTCAAATAATTGAGCTTAAATATTATTTTCGGCCATTAGGAATATACATATTACATTTGTTAATATATAAGAGTTGGGCCTAGTAGTTAATTTGCACTATTATTTCCTATTTTAATTAGTTGGTCCAACTTAAATATCTTAAATATTCATCAGCCCAACTGCCCAAGTTTTATTTTAATTTGCCTTTCTTTTCTTTTTGTTTTTGGTGTTCAATGAGTTATGTACGTAGATTGAAGAGGAATTCGCAGACAAAGCCACAAATGAATTCCGTGAATTGCTGCGAAGCCACGAACCACGAACGAATTTCGCAATTTGCTCCTAACCGAAGATGTCATCCACAATCTTCTCTTATCAACCGCTGAAATTGAGCCGACATTATTATAAATAGGACGTATATTTTCAGTAGTAATCGTCAATCAGTTTTCACCGAAGAATTTAGTTTATATTGTAAACATCCCTACGATGTACAACTGAGTTCTTATTTTTCCAATTCGAGGATTATGGAAGTTTGATTCTACAATACCAGTAAGCTTTATTTAGCCTTAATTATTCTTTGCGCTTTACTATCTATATATCTTCCGTTATATTCATATATATGAATATGAATTAATGCTTGGTTAATTGTTGCAATAGGGCCCATTGTTCAATTGTCAAGTTATTATATTGCTAGTCAGAACCTTGAATCCGTAATTGTTTAAGTGTTTTGATGTTAGTAGCAAATAGCACAATTTGATTATAACTGATTTTCAGTTTGTGTTATGCAGATATATAGTCTAGCTTAAATGAACCGAGCTTATGAGTTTGTTGGCTAGGATTGGTAGTCTTTCTAATTCGATAATGCTGGTAGTAAATTAAATCCTAAGAGCTTGTTTAGGGTTGTTTATTAGCTAGGGAAGTAATCAAAGAGCTTGTTTTGATTACCGACGAAGTAAGGAAAGACAGGTTGTTAGAGCTTGTTAATAACCATAACCAATCTAGTAAAGAGTAAAGGTAGTTTGGCTTGCATATCAATATCTGTCTTGTTAGAATTAAACTGATATTATTCCTTGGGTTGGATACCATTTGCCATTGACATTTTCTTGATAATTATTTGCTATTTGCTATTTGCTATTTGATATTATTTTCCATTTTATTGTTACTATTTAAGTTTCTATTATATTATCATTATTTCTTGAATCTATTGCTAAAGATAAGTCTAACCAATCTCTGTGGATACGACCTTACTCATCGCTATTACAATTCATAAGAGTAAGTATTTTATTATTTGTTGGTTTCGACACCAATCAAATTTTTGGCGCCGTTGCCGGGGATTGGTGTCAATTAGATTTATTTTTATGCCACGTTCTTCTCGTACGGGTCAATTGCAATACGATCCTGAGATTGAGAAGACTGCAAAAAAGTTAAGGAAGGAGACTAGATTACGTAAAAGTAGAGTACTTTCATCAACATCTGTTCAATCAACTACCACAACTGAATCAATTGCATCTTGTTGCGATTATGAAAAAGAGCAAACAATGGCCGAAAATCAAGTAGTGGCTGAAGAACGAAGAACTTTAAGGGAGCTTTCTGCACCGAATCTAAATCAACAACCCCTCTGTATTCAACATCCTGCCTTAGAGGTTAGTTTTGAATTAAGGTCAGGTTTGATTCAACTACTCCCAACATTTCGTGGTCTTGAAAATGAAGATCCACATAAGCACCTGAAGGAGTTCCACGTGGTGTGTTCGAGCTTCAAACCGCAAAGAGTGACGGAAGATCAAATTAAATTACGTGCTTTCCCATTCTCATTAGCCGAAAGAGCAAAGGATTGGTTATTTTACCTTCCTTCAGGCTCAATCAACACATGAGCTGAAATGGTAAGACTATTTCTTGAAAAATTTTTCCCAGCATCACGAGCTGCCAGCATTAGAAGGGAAATATGTGGCATCAAACAAAGAGATACAGAGACTCTCCACGAGTACTGGGAACGCTTCAAACAACTGTGTGCAAGTTGCCCTCAACATGGAGTTTCTGAACAGCTCCTCATTCAATACTTTTATGAAGGATTGCTTCCGATGGAAAGAAAGATGATGGATGCAGCTAGTGGAGGTGCTATAGTGAACAAAACCCCTCGTGAAGCTAGAGATTTGATATCTATAATGGCTGCCAATTCACAACAATTTGGATGCAGACAGGACACACCTTCTAGAAGAGTGAATGAGGTGAACATTTCTTCCCTTGAGAATCAAGTATCTCATTTAACTACTCTTGTTCAACAGTTAGCTCTAGGAGGTACGCATCAGGTAAAAGCTTGTGGGATATGTGCTGCTACTGGACACCAAACCGACATGTGTCCGACGCTTCAATATGATTATTGTGAGCAAGCTAATGCAGTTGGAGGATATCCAGGCCAACCACAACGAAATTATGATCCATATTCAAATACATACAACCCAGGATGGAGGGATCATCCAAATTTCAGCTACAAGCCACGCCCACAATTTCCACAGTTTCAACCTAGACAACCCATTCAAGAACAACCTTCATCTTCACAACAAACATCTTCTAATTCAAGTATGTCATTGGAGGATATTGTTATGTCACTTGCCATTAACACACAACAATTTCAGCAACAAACACAACAATTTCAGCACGACACACAACAATTTCAACGAGACACGCAACAATTTCAACAACAAACACAACAATTTCAGCAAGAAACAAGAACAAGTATTCAACATTTAGAAAGTCAGATGAGCCAGCTAGCATCTACCGTGAGTAGATTGGAGTCTCAAGGAAAGTTGCCCTCACAAACTATTGTTAATCCAAAACAAAATGTGAGTGCAATTACCCTGAGAAGTGGAAAAGAGTTGGAAGAACATACTCAAGTGAGAAAAACACCCAACCGAGATGAGGAAAATGAAAAAGAAGTCCATCCGTGCCAAAATGATCAAAAGCTTGTCAAAGAAAGTCCAGAGACTTTGGAAATTCCTCCTCCTTTTCCTAGTAGGTTTGCCAAATCCAATAACGCTGAAGACGAAAAAGAAATACTTGAGACATTTCAAAAGGTCGAGGTAAATATTCCTTTACTTGATGCTATTAAGCAAATTCCTCGATATGCTAAGTTTCTCAAGGAGTTGTGCACAAACAAAAGAAAATTGAAAGACAATGAAATGGTAAACATGGGAGAAAATGTTTCAGCTATCCTTCAGAAAAAATTACCTCCTAAATGCAAAGATCCAGGTATGTTCACTATCCCTTGCAAAATTGGAAATGTTAATGTTGAAAAAGCAATGTTAGATTTGGGAGCTTCAATTAATGTGATGCCTTTATCTATTTATTCATCTTTGAATGTTGGCTCCTTAAAAGAAACTGGTGTAATTGTTCAACTTGCTGATAGATCGAATGTTTATCCTGTGGGGGTTTTAGAAGATGTTTTAGTACAAGTTGATGGATTGATTTTTCCTGCTGATTTTTATGTGTTGGATATGGAAGAAGATAATCCCCCTAATTCTTCATTGATCTTATTAGGAAGGCCATTTTTGAGAACATCTAAAACTAAAATTGATGTGCATGATGGTATATTGACAATGGAGTTTGATGGTGACATTGTTAAATTTGATATATTTAATACTACCATGAAACATCTGAATGGCATGTCATCTGTTTTTGGTGTGGATATTTTATTGCCAGAAGATAATTGTCATTTGATTGGTGGTGATAAACCAAATGTTGCGTTGCATAGAAATCCTAACTTTGAGGATGTGTCAGGAAGAAAATGGCGTCTAGCCAAAGACGTTAAAGAAAAGCGCTACTTGGGAGGCAACCCAAAGGGAGTTTATTCTACTCTTCCCTTTATTTGTTTTACATTTTTATTAATTTTTCTCTTATCTTTACATTCTATTTAGCATTGAGGACAATGTTGAGAATAAGTGTGGGGAGGGGATATGATTATTTTCTTCTCGTCAATTTGAAAAAAAAAAATTTCTTTTTTCTACTAAATTTTTTCCAAAAATAATAGTATTTTTAATAAAATTCATAACATAATTGAATAAATGATCTTGCATATTATGAGTGTTTAGTTAGTGTTTTGTTTGATATGGTGGTGGCTAAACTAACCAAGCATGAACCTGTGAGATATTTGAGCCTTTGACTGACACTTCAGTCTAATTATTTTGTTCTTGTGTGATATCTTCCATGGACTTGTATCTCTAGAACTTGCCTTGATTCTCTTTAAAGCTAATTTGATTCATGCATGATCTTAATATGATTAAGGTCATCTTTGATTTTTAGCCTCACTAGCCAAATAGTCTGTTCATACCCTAATTATTTTCCTTTGTCACCCACTTTGAGCCTTTTAACTCCATTTTTGTTCTTATTGAGCCAAATTATAATAAGCCTCATACATGAAATTAATTTCCTTAACCTTGTCCGGAGGACTAGGGGAGCTTTGATTGGGTAAATACATAAGGATTGAGTGTGGGGAAAGTGGTTGGCAAAAGTGACTATATGAGTGAGAATAATGCAATTGTCATTAGAGTTTTATGAGCTTTTTGGTTGGTATCTTCAAAAAGAAAAAATGAGTTGATGTAGTTGTTTCCTTTTGAAGTTGTTTCTGCACTAAAGAGGGTGAAATGTATGATGGAAAATGTCTTTCTTCTTCTACAAAAAGGAAAAAAAATCAAAATAAAAAAAATTCAAAAAAAAAAAAGAAGAAGAAAGAGAAGAAAAAGAAAGGAAAGGAAAGAAAAAAAAAATCGAAAAGTAGCAGTACAAAAAAGAAAAAAAAGAGAAAATGAAATTATCATTTTTGGTTGTTATTAGTAGTCCTGTAGAATAAAATATGAATAGTTTATGGTCATATGGGGATGTGATAGTTTATTCGGTTGAAGTTGAGCTATCAAAATAACAAGAGTGATTGGGTTCATTTGATCTTTATGATTGAGTTAGTTCATTCAATCATGCTCCTCTAGTTTTGAAGGATTTTTGAACTACTTTTCCAAATAATTCCTACCCTTTACCCTAAGCCCCATTACAACCTTGGAGAAAGTCATTATGATTTGATCATGCATGTTATCTTGTAGTGGAGAATGAGAAGATATGCAAGCTTATGGTAGAGCATTTCTATAGGAATTGATTTGAGTGAAATTTTTACACACCTTTCAAACACTTTTGAGTGACGAGTGATATACCCGTGAGGGCTTGGTTATTTAGTTTACTCCATTTTCAAATAAATTGCTAGCTGGGTATTTATAATGTGTTTGAGACCAATGTTCATGAAGTGTTATGAGTTTTTATATATTTATATTTTCTTAAATAATGTTTTAGCTTGAGGACAAGCAAATGATTAGTGTGGGGAATTTTGATAAGCACTATTTTTATACCTATTTATATTTTATTTTTATAATAAATTGGTTTTATTTATTTTACATTATATTTATTTTAATCTTTATTTTATGTTTTACACTAGTATAATAATTATTCAAATAATTGAGCTTAAATATTATTTTCGGCCATTAGGAATATACATATTACATTTGTTAATATATAAGAGTTGGGCCTAGTAGTTAATTTGCACTATTATTTCCTATTTTAATTAGTTGGTCCAACTTAAATATCTTAAATATTCATCAGCCCAACTGCCCAAGTTTTATTTTAATTTGCCTTTCTTTTCTTTTTGTTTTTTGTGTTCAATGAGTTATGTACGTAGATTGAAGAGGAATTCGCAGACAAAGCCACAAATGAATTCCGTGAATTGCTGCGAAGCCACGAACCACGAACGAATTTCGCAATTTGCTCCTAACCGAAGATGTCATCCACAATCTTCTCTTATCAACCGCTGAAATTGAGCCGACATTATTATAAATAGGACGTATATTTTCAGTAGTAATCGTCAATCAGTTTTCACCGAAGAATTTAGTTTATATTGTAAACATCCCTACGATGTACAACTGAGTTCTTATTTTTCCAATTCGAGGATTATGGAAGTTTGATTCTACAAGACCAGTAAGCTTTATTTAGCCTTAATTATTCTTTGCGCTTTACTATCTATATATCTTCCGTTATATTCATATATATGAATATGAATTAATGCTTGGTTAATTGTTGCAATAGGGCCCATTGTTCAATTGTCAAGTTATTATATTGCTAGTCAGAACCTTGAATCCGTAATTGTTTAAGTGTTTTGATGTTAGTAGCAAATAGCACAATTTGATTATAACTGATTTTCAGTTTGTGTTATGCAGATATATAGTCTAGCTTAAATGAACCGAGCTTATGAGTTTGTTGGCTAGGATTGGTAGTCTTTCTAATTCGATAATGCTGGTAGTAAATTAAATCCTAAGAGCTTGTTTAGGGTTGTTTATTAGCTAGGGAAGTAATCAAAGAGCTTGTTTTGATTACCGACGAAGTAAGGAAAGACAGGTTGTTAGAGCTTGTTAATAACCATAACCAATCTAGTAAAGAGTAAAGGTAGTTTGGCTTGCATATCAATATCTGTCTTGTTAGAATTAAACTGATATTATTCCTTGGTTGGATACCATTTGCCATTGACATTTTCTTGATAATTATTTGCTATTTGCTATTTGCTATTTGATATTATTTTCCATTTTATTGTTACTATTTAAGTTTCTATTATATTATCATTATTTCTTGAATCTATTGCTAAAGATAAGTCTAACCAATCTCTGTGGATACGACCTTACTCATCGCTATTACAATTCATAAGAGTAAGTATTTTATTATTTGTTGGTTTCGACACCCATCAGCACACCAATTGAAGGTCTTGATCTGGTCAAGGTTTATTAAGGATTTTAGAATCCTGAAGCTGCAACACCTATCTTGGTGGCCACACAGCATTGCTGATACTATAAACAAGACGAAGTCGCGTTTAAACATGTCTCCATGGTCTCCTCTTTCAGAATCTGCCCCGGGCATTGATGTTGTGACTGGGGATTTACCATCAATCCCCCATCTCTCCCTCCAGGATGCCACAAGGTTGGCATATGCTGCACTATCAACATCTTTCTGACAGATGCTCAAATCTGGTGGCATCCTCAACCACGTTCCTCCTTGCGGGATCCCAATGTTCTTTCAACATCATCCTCTTCTATAAAGAGCAATTCACCCCCTTCAAGTTGGATTGCAGAGCGATAAACATCGAACTACCTAATCAAGTACTTCATCAGAGGCGCCTTCACTCTTTGTTAGTCTTGCGGGATCCCCAATGTTCTTTCAACATCATCCTCTCTATAAGGAGCAATTCACCCCCTTCAAGTTGGATTGCAGAGCGATAAACATCGAACTGCCTAATCAAGTACTTCATCAGAGGCCTTCACTCTTTGTTAGTTGGAGGTGTAATATCCCTCCAAAGCCGATCTCTTCCAGACCCTTCTGTTCAGCAGTCAGTTGTTGAACAAACTCCGCCACGATTTTCGGGCTCATTCTTGTATTCCATGACTTATGTTGTTTGTCCACAGTTTCATCCTCATCTTTTGTTGCAACTTTTCTCTTTGCTGCTCTTTCAGCGCAACCAGCTTCCCCTTTTTCTACTGCTTTCCTCTTTCCCGTTTGTTTTTCAGCAGCAGAGGGCCTATCATTACGCTGTTTTTGTTCTTATTTCAGCTGGGATAGACGAGTCTGAACTGGCTGCCTCTGCAGCTTGAGAGGAGAGTATAGCTCTTGTGTTCACCATTGCTACCAATTGTAACACTGAATAATTTAGAAATAAAAACAGAACACACACAGGGCTATAGATTCACACATTGAAAACTATATATTCACATAAGCTATACTAGATATTCACAGTTAGAAAACAACAGATTCAATACATTAGATTCACATTCTGAAAGGTTCATATTCACACATTATATTACTATCTGTTATAGATTCACACATTCATATCCATATATTCACAGATTCAATACATTAGATTCACATTCTGAAAGGTATATATCCACAGATATCCTTAATTATATTACTACCTGTTATAGATTCACACATTCATATCCATATATTCACAGATTCAATACATTAGATTCACATTCTGAAAGGTTCATATTCACACATTATATTACTATCTGTTATAGATTCACACATTCATATCCATATATTCACAGATTCAATACATTAGATTCACATTCTGAAAGTTATATATCCACAGATATCCTTAATTATATTACTACCTTTATAGATTCACACATTCATATCCATATATCACAGATTCAATACATTAGATTCACATTCTGAAAGGTTCATATTCACACATTTATATTACTATCTGTTATAGATTCACACATCATATCCATATATTCACAGATTCAATACATTAGATTCACATTCTGAAAGGTATATATCCACAGATATCCTTAATTATATTACTACCTATTATAGATTCACACATTCATATCCATATATTCACAGATTCAATACATTAGATTCACATTCTGAAAGGTTCATATTCACACAATATATTACTATCTGTTATAGATTCACACATTCATATCCATATATTCACAGATTCAATACATTAGATTCACATTCTGAAAGTTATATATCCACAGATATCCTTAATTATATTACTACATGTTATAGATTCACACATTCATATCCATATATTCACAGATTCAATACATTAGATTCACAGTTTGAAAGGTTCATATTCACACATTCAATACAGTAGATTCACATACCATATACTGTGTATTCACATTTTGAAAACTCTAGATTCACACATTAAGGGGCAATATGTTTAGTACCTATATCAACACTAGTATGCTTTCACACACTCAAATCACTACATTCACAGAAGCAATGCTCTATATTCACAGTTTTAACACTCTACATTCACACATTTTCAAGGGCAATATGTTTTGTAATTATATTTATCAATGTTATGCATTTAGACATTCAAAACTCCATTTTCACGCTTCATATTCTCCATATTCACATTTTGAAAACCTCACATTCACAGAGAAACTCATTAAACTATTAAGAATCACAAAACATTGAATATATCGTAAAATTTTTGAACTAAAATCCCAAAATGTGAAGAAATACCTGTTGCTTGCTTGATCGTCGGCGAAATGCTTGGTGCTGTAGTGCTGTAGTGAACGAGTGCTGTAGTGCTGTAGTGAACGACTGCTGATCGTCGGCGAAATGCTCTTTGCGGAGGAAGGGAATCGGCGTTGAAATCGGAAAACTGCTGCTTAGTGTAGTTTCAAGAACTTCCGGCGAACGTGATGCTTTTACGGCGACGTGATGCTTTTACGGCAAAGGAATGGAGAGTGTATCGGCGGCGAAAATGGGTTTGCAGAGTGTATCGCGAAGGGCTGTAACTTGCAGAGTGTATCGGCGAAGAAGGAGAAAGGGCGTAACTTGTGCGAGAAGATGGATTTTATATTTAAAAAAAAAAATAATTTGATTGGCTGGGTGTAACGGTGCCACTAACAGCACCGTTACACCCAACCTCTAAACGACGCCGTTTAAGGACCCGGGTGCACCTTGCAAGGTGCACCCGGGTCCACGGCATAACAATTGACCGTCCACAACAAATTATTGGGTGGACCAAAACAAAAAGTACATTTTTAATATATTAAAAAAATAATATTCATGGACTGGATGTACATCATACAAAATAATGTACTTTCAGTACTCAAATAATGTACTTTCATTAAATACAATGTACATTTTTAATATACTAAAATTATATTATTGATATATTGAATGTATATTACGTGATAGTATAATCATGGGCTATGGTCCAAACAATAATGATTCAACAACTATCACTAGCCATTGATAATTTTATAGGCCGATCAATATAATTTTCAGAAAAATATATATACTACTTTTTCAATGTTTATATGATGTAGTTGATAACTTAAATCGTAATATATGTTCTCATGAAAAACAAATCAATTAAGAACATCTAAGATTTATCGAGTATCTACACTTATAATAAGAGCCAATAATGTTAGACCCCTAACTGGAACTAAAAAAATGTCGGTGTAATAGTATGCTATAACATATTGTACTTTGTGTTCTTATTGTGCAACCTCCAATTAAATTTCTAATATATCCTAATCATTTATAATTTTACCAAGTTCTTTCCGTTAAATATAACGGAAGTTTAACATTAAATTCTTTAGTCAATTTGTTTCTTTATTGCAGTTTTCAAACAAATGTACTTTGTGTTCTTCTTATTGTGCAACCTTCAATTAAATTTCTAATATATCCCAATCATTTATAATTTTCCAAATTCTTTCCGTTAAATATAACGGAATTTTAACATTAAATTCTTTAGGCAATTTGTTTCTTTATTGCAGTTTTCAAACAAATTGGCAATATTTTATAATACAATTCTGTATAGATTCCTAACTTAAAATTAGAATATTGAAGTCTTAATAGGATTCTATAATACAATTTTGTATAGTGTCTAATTAAATCATTATTCTACCCAAAATAACAGTATATAAACCCCTCACTTTTCACTGGTATTCACCTAAAACTAAACCTAACATATTCTGCAACACACCATCTACTTGACATTGTATAGGTATGATTGTCAAAATATTATCATGCTAATTCTATTATTTGTATTTGTACTCATAATGGTTACAGTTTTTTTTTTTTAAAAAAAAAAATCAATGATGATATACTCATTAATTAGTATAACTTCAATATCGTTATGTAAATATATCTATTGTATAATCTGTTCATCTATATTTGTATCCTTGTATGTAATGTTGTGGTTCTCATATCGTTATGTAGAAATATCTATTGTATAATCTGTTCCTCTATACTTGTATCATTGCATGTAATGTTGTGGTTCCCATTATATTATTTCATAACATCCTTTATGAATATATTTCTCAAAGTATATACTCATCGTCCTTGAGGATGAAACGGTAAGTAAATAGTAAAAAATTTATCATTATTATTATTGTTATTTTATTTTATTTTATTTTTTCATTATTAGTATTATTATTATTAGGGAAAAGGGTCAAATAAGCCCTCGAACTTTATGTAAAAAATCAATTAGGCCCCTGAACTTTTGAAAGTAGCAATTAAACACATTAACTTTTGATTTTTGTTCATTTAGACCCAAAAACCGGAAGTTTTCCTGTAATAGCAGGTAACCTCTTATGTGGCATCATTTGGATTTGCCACGTATACAAACTTAAAAAAATTGAAAAACATTTATTAAAAATCAAAATAAATAATCTATAATAATCCTATATATAAAAAAGCAAGATGTTTTTGGCCAAAAAATTTTGGCTCCAATTCCCGCTCAAAACATTCGACGTCGTTTCATACAATTCGATTGGTTAAAGGTCATCTGTTAAAGCTTATTTATGTTTACACGGTTTATTTGAAATGGAGACTCTTCGATTCTATCATTTATTTGTATAAAAGATTGTGTCTATTACGTTTCCGATCGTATTCATTAATGGGCATAAACTCATTCGACTGTTATATGCGACTTCTTAGTTATCGGAGAGTTTGCATTTATGGGTTTAATCCAATTACAATCATTAATAGGACTCTAAAGCCTTGGCTATAAAAGGACTCTAATCTCAGTGGATTCACGTCACTTGAATTATAAATCAATCGAAACACTTCACTGCAAATTAGACTACCAGAATGGCACCTATGTACATCTTGGCAACTCAGATTTCTCCAATGAGAACGACTTGCGCATTGAAGTTGAGATGCATACGCACTTACGAGGTTAGGGAACGGAGGTCCAGTGAAGTTGTGAAGTGCCGTGAGTGTGTCTTCCATGATATTGAGGTAAAGATTTAACCTGTAAAATGCAGTTCTAAATATGTTAGCTTTGATATACAACAAATTTATATAATAGTTATTGAATTTTTTTATTTTTCTCATTGTAGGGTAATGTGTTACATGCTCACATACCACGCGAGCATGTGGTTAAATTTCAAAACCAGTTCGTGGAAGGAAAAGTTTATTGTCTTAAAAATTTTCTTGTGGTCACTAATTTCTATACTTATAAGACAAGTAACAACAAATTTATGGTGAAATTTAACTACTCTACGATTGTCAAACAATACAAGAATATAAATTTTCCTAGGCATATGTTTCGTCTCAAAAGCTTTAAAGATTTGAAAGCTGCTGACCAGGTTGATGAAAAAGAACTCATTGGTAAGTAATGGAATATGATTTCTATACTAATAATTTCTACAAGATACATTTATCTAAATGCTATGCTAACATACAATCTTTGAAGATGTCATTGGAAGGATTGTTGAAATCTATTCACCTATAGAAAAGGTGATTGCTGGAAGACCTTCTAGGTTAATTGATTTCCTAATAGAGGATGCCAAGTAAGTTATACACCTTATATTTTTTTGGTTTTTTTTCCTAAGGTTTTTGTTTTTTTCACACTGTTTTCTTTTTGCAATTACAGTGGTGATGAAATGAAGTGCACCGTTTGGGACGACCATGTTGATAAGGTCGACTCTTGGTATAAAAAAAGTGTGAATCTTCATGTGATTGTTTTAATGCAATTCTGTAGGGTAAAAAGTGGTTACAACAGTAAGTACCCAGAAAAGCTTGTGTTTATCACTTACTGTTTACTGAATGCTAAATCAGTTTATTTTTAAAAGCTGGTGAAACTAAAATCTCAAGCTCCTATGATGCAACTCAAATATTTATCAATGAAGACATTCCTGAAATCCATGAATTTAGGTACAGGTAAAAGATAAATCCTAAACTTTGAGTTTCATAGAAGACTCCTACCATAAGCTCTAAGAATTAGTAAGTTCAGTTTTTTCCTATTATAGAATATGTGGTGAGAAGACTCCTTTGCGTAGTATTTGTTCTATGACTAGCCTGTCTGCTGCAAATACTCTTGACACATTCAACAGTGGTTCTATGATTATGAGTACCATTACTGATGTCTATGACAAGAAACAGGTATACTCCTTATTCTAATATACCTGCTGTTAACAAATTTTACATGTACTGCTTTTAATTTTTTTTTTATATAGTACGGTGACTACTGGGTTGTTGCCAAGGTAGTGGGGATAGAAGGTGGTTTGGACTGGTGTTATAACTCATGCAAGACGCAAGGTTGCAGCAAAAAATTGACCTTAAATACTAAGGGCTTTTATGATTGCTACAAGTGTAATAGGACATGGGCTGAAGGAACCTTAAGATATAGGATTAAAGTGAGGGTTGTTGATAGGAATGGTAATGCACCATTCCTAATTTGGGACCGTGAGTGCAGGGAATTGATAGGTATGTCAGCAGCAGATCTGAGAGATAAATATCCACAGGTATGCCACTTTTACCTATTAAATGTCCCTACATAACCAAGTATGAACAATTTTTTAAAATTTATCTATTTTCTAACTTATAGGAAAACCAACTACTACCCAATGAGATTTTATCCTTGTGTTCCATGACACTAATATGGAAGATTGCTGTGAGGAAAGAACAGTTTGATAACCTTCATAATGCATTTGGTGTTATGAAGATAATTAACGACACCAAATTGATTGATTCATACTGTCCGGAATTACTTGACAATTTTGACAATGATCCAACTTCTAAGCTTGAATCAAATGACTGCTTTGAATCAGATGAGGTAAAACTGTCTTAAATTTACCTTATATCAATCTATTTTTTGATTAGTGTGCTGTATTAATATTAATACAACCATTTTTGGCAGGAATTTCTTTCTGAAGGTGAGGTTGAAAGTCCATTAGCTATCAATGCAACTGTAAAGGATGTTGTTGACCTAGACTCTGCAGTGGTTAAGCGCTCTCTTTTAGATGAATTTTCATCCACCAAGAACACAGCAAAGAAAATGCTTTTGGAAGTCAAGTTGGAGAAGACAACTGAGGATACCGTTTAATTGTTAAAGACACTTTTATTCATGTTTTATCAGTAATATGGACTCTATGGTAGTCATTCCTGTATGGTACTATTATGACACATTTATGTTGTGTTTTTTTTTTTTGTCTGTGGGCACAACTAAAACTGGACCATTTTCCTTATAAAATGTTATGAGTACTATCACAAAGGATGCATATCTCTGTTCTAACCCCTCTGTTTTATTTAGTTTTTACTATGTTTAAAATACAGGTAAAGAAAAGAACGGAGTATAAACACCTAAAGCACTGCATAGCCACTTAATATTTAAGGTGAGCATTTATTTACCATACTATCAGAAGCTAGGTGTTTATTATCCCCTAACAATACCTAAAATTAATTTTGCAGGTCACAAAGGAAGGAAAAAAAAAACACATTTGTCAAGCTATGTCGGAGTAACAGTTAGAGGCAGCTTTAAGCTTATGTATTTAGATTACAATAGTCTTAGGCTTTAGTTAATTACATATCTTTTTTCATTTGCTTATGTAATTACAAAATTGCTAAATAATAAAGATTATTACTCAAATCTCATTCAACTCATAGACTATTGTATAAAACCAAATCAAATTAAAACACAGTCAAATGTCTATCATGTACAAAGAACTCAGCAAACAACTGAAACCAAATAACTTTAAACCAAAGCAAACAATACACATGTAATCAGATATCTCTCATGTAATCAAACCAAATTAAAACACATAGCAAATAACTTTGAACCAAACCAAAATGAAACACAGTGCTTTATAAATTGAAATTATAGCAAGAGTATTTTTTGCTAACCTTGAAAGCCTTATATTCCAAAAATCCAAATTCATTGTGCATGTCACTGTAAACAGAAACAAGAAAACTGCTTTAGCTATAAATTAACAAGAAATATATCACCCGGTAGTTATTTAGTAACTTACATGTTAAACCTGCTTTAGATATAAGAAAACTAACTCTCAACGAGTTAGATTCCAACAACTCCAGCTGCAATCAACATTTTCCTGTAAATGAAATGAATTATAACATTAATCCACTAACGATTAAGATAGGCAAGACATTATTTGTTGAGTTCTATCACGCTGTTTATCCACACATGCAAGACAATATTAATTTTTATGGTAGGAGTCGAAAACCTGTTAACAAAACAATTTTGTATATAGGAGGCAAAGAGAACTGCACTTAGGATACACTTCTATCAACAAATAAAAATGAACTTAGGAATTATTCATTTTTTACTAATATCAACAGTATTACACCCAACACAAACTATTACATAACTGCTAAGAAATGATTACTACATTTTGTAAAAATATCACCTTTCACATGCAATAGGGACACATCTTTACATTGAGATTATAAATAATCACTGATATGAGATGCAAAACCTATTCTTTAATAAATTCATTTCATATACAATCTAAAATTTGTAATTACATCTAAAAATTACATCAAGAATATTGCTTATCATATTACATAACTGTGAGATCATGATTCTTCTCAGCTACAATTTGAAATGTAGTTTAAAACCAATTGACCTTCCATTGAACCTGTTTAAAACAAATATTTTGCATACAAGTAACTATTAAAGATGATTCATTAAATAGTTTTAACATTTAAACACTGGATCATTAATTTTATTACTCTTAGCATTGGTACATGATTCATTTAGTTTTTGAAAGATGTAAAGACATCATTGGAGAACTGTTCAGTACCCAATATGAGAAGTGTAAACAACATTAATTTAAGCAAAACTGTAACTAGCAGTTACTGTGAACTATATAAGGACACTTATAAAATTTAAAAATATACAAACTCTCTACAACCCTTGTGCTCTGCAAATATATCTTGCAAACCAATGAAGCAATTATCGAGTTCAACAATCATTGGTACCAAGAGGAAGCTACCGTCATCATCTACCAAAGGTTAGTAAACATTGTTCATTACATAAATATAAACATCCTGTATCACAGGAAATGGTATTTAACATTGCAGAAAACTCAATTTATTTAACTTAGTTGGTATAATAAAGTTCAAACATGATGTTATGTGTAAACTATTGTCACTGTATTCAATATTAGAAGAACACAAAATTCAAAAACACTTAGCTTTCATTAAAATTGTGAGCCTTAGTTCAGATAGCGTGATTAGCGTTATAGATGCCCCCAATTTAACAGATCTGTGAAAGGGTCTTCCATGCATTGCTTAGTCCGTATAATTCCTGCGATATAGGTCAAGTATATCATTGTTAGCTCATGGATATAATACACAGAAATCAACTAAAAGGAAAACTAACAATCATTAACGCTATTA
Source organism: Ipomoea trifida (assembly GCA_003576665.1). Classification (NCBI taxonomy): domain Eukaryota; kingdom Viridiplantae; phylum Streptophyta; class Magnoliopsida; order Solanales; family Convolvulaceae; genus Ipomoea; species Ipomoea trifida. The sequence goes on along the minus strand of CP025649.1, from coordinate 1,577,757 downwards.
CTTTAAACCCCATCTAAAACACGAAAACATTAAAGATTCAAACTAGAAATTGGAAATACGGAATGAAAACTTAGCTCGCTGTATCTATTCAATTCGATAATCGATCTTTCTTCTTAGACCGCAAATTTCAGAATATTCATTAATCCGACGAAACCCTAAGTACGAAAGTGGAGTTCGGTTTCTGAACAAATCGACAAAAACCCCCAAATTTCGCACTTCATCATACATTAACAACGATTTTCATTCAAAAAAAATAGTCCGATTGTATCTCCGATTGGTCGACAATCGGAATGGACCAATTTCTCGGAAAAAAATGTGGTCGGAGAAGGAGAGGGAGGAGCAAAGAAATCGGCTCGCAGTGGTGCTGTACTGCTGTAGATGATAGCTCATCTCACGGACAGACATTTTCAATATATATATATATATTAAATTATTATTATTATTATTACAATTATACTCCATATTTAATATTAGTATTATTATTATTATTACTATTAATTTTAACGTGAGTATATATAGATTTAATAATCATTTTTTGACAACTAATTCCAGTTAATGTGTTTGTCTTTTTTTTTTGTTCGAAAAATAAATTACATACTTAATTGTGTTTGTTAATTGTTATTTATTAAATAAGATATAAAATTCCTTTTTAATATTTCCTTTTTTAAAATACCAATTTGTTTTCCAATTTTCCTATATAGGTTGTTATGTACTAAATGAGAAAATAAATTATTTTAATATTTGTTGTATTGTACCGAAAGTTGTTATGTAGTAAATGAGGAAATAAATTATTTTAATATTACGGTTAAAAAAAAACGCTTTACTTGCATATATTAAACCTACAATATAAAACACCTCATGAAATATGTTGTTAATAATTTCTTCTTTTTTTTTTTTGTTTATATAATAAATTACATACTTAATTGTGTTGTTAATTGTTATTTATTAAATAAGATATAAAATTCCTTTTTAATATTTCCTTTTCGTTAATACACCAATTTGTTTTCCAATTTTACTATATAGGTTGTTATGTACTAAATGAGAAAATAAATTATTTTAATATTTGTTGTATTGTACCTAAAGTTGTTATGTAGTAAATGACGAAATACATTATTTTAATAGTACGGTTAAAAAAAATCGCTTTACTTGCATATATTAAACCTACAATATAAAACACCTCATGAAATATGTTGTTAATAATTTCTTTTTTTTTTGTTTATATTTTGTAGACAATTTTTCAGGTTCACTAAATAATGATTTAGAAAGTCCTTTACTAATATATGGTGTATTTCAACAATCGTTGGTCACTCCTTTATCTGTCTTAACCAACGGTTAGTTTTAATTTATTTTGAGTTATGTCTTATCACAAAATTCTATACAAAATCTAACGATATATTGGTTACATTAGATGAAAATGTGGTTAATACTACTATTCGAAACACGGCGAAAGATTATATAATGCAACATAGATATGTGAACCGTACTTTTGAAGGGCCTCCATGCAACACTAAATTCAAACAACCAACAAGTAAGCAGTTTCGAATAAGTTAGGAAAGTTCAGTTATATTATGCAGAAATACGTATACATACGGCTTCAACTTTTACTAAAATTCAATGAATCAAGTAACAGGAAATGCAAATGATTCAAGTGCCGGAACAATTGCTGATACTCCAACAAGTTCTGTTAATGCTACAAGGAGTTCAAACAAATCTTTACCCTTTACTGATATTACTAATGGTAAGTATAAAAAATCTATTATAATAACAGCTTCTCTGTTCACAATTCTTATTTTAATTCTTATGAACTTTATAATTGTTATTATCAAACAACAGTTAACGGGACCATGCGAAGTAAGAAGATCAAAGGTTCATTGGCGTTGACGGGTGTATCAACAGTAGATAATACATTGAACGGACCTATATGTATGTATTTCACTTCTTAATTTTTTAAAATTTTTTTATATAAATATTTAAAACTAATATTATGAGTATCTTATAAAGGTATTGGCAATACAAAATCATGCGGCATGTACATTCCGAGGGCAACTAATAATCAAGATTCCAATCAAGAAGTTGTAATTCCCCGAGATTTAAGTCAAGATTTCGATGAAGTTATAGAAAATAATGTTCATGCCGGTACATAACTTAAGTTATAATATTGTATTTTATATATAGCATTATATTTGTGTTTAAGTGTAACTTAAAGTAATACTGATTATTTTTAAAATGTGTTGCAGTGCCATATGATGATTGTGGTGATGCTTCTTATGCTTGTGAACATTGTGGTGCAACATTTTGGTACAATGAGCGACTTAGTCAGTCTAGAGTGAAATCGTACCCAAAATATGGTGTATGTTGCACACATGGGAAAATTAACCTGCCGAGTATGTCAACACCTCCAAAAGAGTTGTATGAGTTGTTCTTTGAGCACGGAGAGAAGAGGACATGTTTCCTAAAAAACATTAGGTCATACAATAATATGTTTAGTTTCACGTCAATGGGTGGTAAGATTGACAACTCAATTAATTGCGGTGGTGCACCACCAATTTTTCGAATCAACGGACAAAATTTCCACTCAATTGGTAGTCTGCTACCCACCGAGGGTAAACAAGCAAAATTTGCTCAATTGTACATACATGACACAGATAATGAGATTAATAACCGTATTTCTTCTGTAAGGTATGTAAAAATAACTTGATTTGAAATTTTATAATAGTCAATTTATTTATTTCAAATGTAAATTTTTTATTTTTTATTTTAGGAAGAACAATGACAAAGATAGCATTCATGTTGAAGTTGTGTCTGATATTAAAAAAGTTTTGGATGGAAACAATGTGTTAGTAAAATCATTTCGCAATGCAAAGTCACATATTCAAGCAAATCCACGGGTAGAGATCAAGATGAGACTAATTGGAAAACGTAATAAAGATGCACGAACATATAACCTCCCAACCGTTTTTGAGGTGGCAGCACTCATTGTCGGAGATTTGGATCCAACAATGGGTCAACGTGACATATTGGTAGAATCTAGATCTGGTCTCTTGAAAAGGATTAGTGAATTGCATCCATCCTACTTACCGTTGCAATACCCTATCTTATTTCCATATGGAGAAGATGGATATAGAGAGGATATTGAACGATCTAAAGACTCCAACAACAAATCCAATAGTAGGATTCGCATTACAGCCAGGGAATTCTTCTCTTTTCACATGCATGCACGTCATGGATATCTCTCTACATTGTTGTTCTCGAGAAGGTTGTTTCAACAATTCTTGGTAGATGCTTACACCATGGTAGAAACTGGTAAGCTTATATACATAAGGAACAATCAAAAATCTTTGCGGTGTGAAGCTTACAAAGGGTTGTCAGATGCACTAACTCGTGGTGAGATTGATCCAAGCACCCAAGGGAAACGTATTATTCTACCATCTAGCTTCACTGGCGGTGCTAGGTATATGGTGCAAAACTACCAGGATGCTATGGCTATATGTCGTTGGATAGGCTATCCAAATCTATTCATCACGTTTACTTGCAATCCTAAGTGGCCAGAAATTCAGCGTTACTTAGCTAATTTGGATTTGAAAGCTGAAGATAGACCAGACATTGTGTGCCGAATTTTTAAGATGAAGTTGGATGATTTAATAAAGGAACTAAGATCTGGAGAATTGTTTGGTCCAGTTAGAGCAGGTAACTTTGTGACAAATATTAAATAATTTTTATCATATTACAAGTTTCTAAATAATTGTTTTTCCTTTGTAGTAATTTACACCATTGAGTTCCAGAAGCGTGGCCTACCACATGCTCACATTCTACTGTTCTTAGCAAACAATGAGCGGAATGCAGTGTCTACTTTTATTGACAAAATGATAGTAGCAGAGATACCAAGTAAAGAAGCTGATCCAAAATAATACAACTGTGTGGAAGAATTTATGGTCCATGGCCCTTGCGGACATGCAAGAAAGAAATCTCCATGTATGTTGAATGGAAAGTGTTCGAAGCATTTCCCAAAAAAGTTTGTCGACTACTCGACTTTTGATGAAGATGGGTACCCAATATATAGGCGTAAAGATGATGGTCGTTTTGTTATGAAAAGTGGTATTCAATTGGACAATAGATTCGTTGTACCACACAATAGATACTTGCTCCTAAGATATAGGGCTCATATGAACGTGGAATGGTGTAATCAGTCAAGGTCAATAAAATACTTATTCAAATATGTGAATAAAGGGAATGACAGGGTGACTGCTGAGTTCTGTAAAAGTACATCTGATGCTAAGGGTAATGAAATAATTGATGAGATTAACATGTACTACGATTGTAGGTACATATCAGCATGTGAGGCTACATGGCGTCTCTTTAGCTTTGAAGTGCAATTCAGGACTCCCGCTGTTGAGAGGTTGAGTTTTCACCTACCAGATTGCCAAACAGTAATCTTTGAAGATGATGACCCTGTGGACAACATACTTATGAGGGAGACAATTGCTCAAAGTATGTTTAATGGTTGGTTTCAAGCGAATGAAAGGTTCCCTGAGGCTAAGTTGTTGACTTATATTGAGATGCCAACTAAATTTGTTTGGAAAAAGGACCTTCGACAATGGAATCCAAGAAAGAAAGGTTTTGCTATAGGTCGTATAGTATTTTCTATGTACCACCGGGTACTGGAGAGTTGTACTACTTGAGATGTCTTCTAAATATAGTTCGTGGGCCTAGAAGTTTTGAGGAAATAAAGCAGTATAATGGTATACAATATACTTCGTTTAGAGATGCATGTTATGCGCGTGGTTTATTGGATGATGATAAGGAGTATATTGATGCCATTAAAGAAGCAAGTAATTGGTCAACTGCTCATTCTATGAGAAAACTTTTTGTGACATTATTGACATCAAATTCATTTAATAGGCCTGAAATTGTTTGGAAGGAGGTTTTGGTTTTCTTGGCCGAAGATGTGCAATACAATCACCGCAGGTTATTATCAAATCCAGGTACGTCGTCACTAACTTCTAATCACTTTTACTCGATTTTTTTTCTAAGGAATACTGTAAATTTATTTTTGCTTTCTATATCATTACAGATTTGGTTTTAACAAGTGATGAGAAAGAAAATTTAACTCTAATAGAGTTAGATAGAATGTTGGAAGTCTACAACAAATCATTAAAAGACTTTCCACCAATGCCCACACCAGTAGCTTCTACTGCAAGACTAAGTGGAAATCGTTTGTTGTTTGAAGAGCTATCATATGATCGTGCGCTGTTGGCAACTGAAAGTGATCGGTTGGTTAGACAACTAACTGAAGAGCAACGTGGGGTTTATGATACAATAATGGGAGATGTGTCATCAAGCAATGGTGGATTGTTTTTTGTGTATGGGTACGGAGGAACAGGGAAGACATATTTATGGAAGACTCTATCTGCCACATTGCGGTCTCAAGGTGAAATTGTTATCAATGTAGCTTCAAGTGGAATTGCTTCCCTTCTTTTGCCAGGTGGTAGGACGGCACACTCAAGGTTTGCTATACCAATTAATATTAATGAGGACTCCACGTGTAACATTAAACCAGGTACAGATCTTGCTGAGTTGATTTCAAAGACAAAGTTAATCATTTGGGATGAAGCTCCCATGATGCACAAACACTGCTTCGAGGCCTTAGATAGAACTATGCGGGACCTACTTCGTTTCTCTAATCCATCGAGTGAGATGTCTACTTTTGGGGGTAAGACTGTAGTGTTGGGTGGTGATTTCAGACAGATTTTACCAGTTATCCCAAAGGGATCGAGGCAAGATATTGTGTCTTCCACAATTAATTCATCATACCTATGGTCAAGTTGTATTGTCCTACGGTTGACAAGAAATCTACGATTGGAGAATATGCAAGATGCAGTAGAAAAACGACAGGTAGCACATTTCGCAGACTGGATTGCTTCTATTGGTGATGGTACGGCTGGAGCAACGAACGAAGATTGTCCAGAGATTGTGATTCCAGATGATATGCTTTTGCCAACAAATGTTGACCCAATTGCAACTATTGTGGAAAATACATTTCCTATGTTTCAGAATGGTTCATGTGATAACAGTTTTCTTGAGAGTAGGGCCATCCTTGCACCAACATTGGATGTTGTGAATGCAGTAAACGATTACATGAGTAACTTGCATGAAGCTGAGAGTCGAACATACCTAAGCTGTGATTCTGTTTGTAGAACCGATACTGGCAGTGGAGTTTTGGCAGATGTTCACAAACCTGAGTTCCTAAATGGCCTTAAGGCATCAGGTATTCCAAACCATTCTTTGACACTGAAGGTTGGTTCCCCAGTGATGTTGTTAAGAAACATTGATCACTCTCTAGGTTTGTGTAATGGTACTAGATTGATTGTAACCAGGCTTTCAGAACATGTTATTGAAGCTAAAATAATGTCAGGCAGTCACTCTGGTACAAGGGTTTTGGTTCCTAGGTTGAGTATGACGCCTTCAGATCCGAGATTGCCATTTAAGTTTAATAGAAGACAATTTCCTTTGATGCTCTCATATGCAATGACCATTAACAAGAGTCAAGGTCAAACTCTATCTCATGTGGGTTTGCTATTAAAGAAGCCGGTGTTTGTTCATGGGCAATTGTATGTTGCCGCATCAAGAGTTAGTAATCCAACTGGTCTAAAGATTTTACTTTGTAATGAGTTAGGAAGTTGTTCTAATCAAACAACTAATGTTGTTTACAAAGAAGTTTTCAATAATTTGTAATCTAATTGTTTATGTACAAACTTAATAATAAACAACAATTCTTATTTTAAAATTATTATTCAAATACTGTATTTCTGCTTATCAAATTAGTCACAATATAATAATATTTATATCATTATATGTTTTATCATGCTTAATATAACATTTAATACATATACATATAGAAAATTAATTTAATTATAACATTGATGTTTATACTTTCCATTCCGTGCATCGCACGGGTATAATACTAGTTCTATTATAATAATAATAATAATAATAATAATAATAATAATAATAATAACCTATGCCGCCGACGGCCAGTGAAGAAGGCAGGTTACACAGCCATGGCCCTCCTTCAATATTTTTTTTTTTAAATATCTTCCCTTCTTCGTCTTCATATTTGGAGACAAAGAAGGAGAGAGGAAGAAGGCAGCCATGGCCGTCGGCCATGGCTGCCTTCAACCTCTTTTTTTTTTTTTTGTTTTTTTTTTAATTCTTTCCCTTCGTCCTGGAGACGAAGGAAGGAAAGAGGACCCTTCTTCATCTCCATCTTTGGAGACGAAGAAGGAACCAAGAATAAGACAGCCATGGCCGTCGCCCATGGTTGCCTTCAAGCTTTAACTTTTTTTTTTTTTATATAAATAAAAACCATTCCCTTCTTCGTCTCCAGATCTGGAGATGAAGAAGGGAAAGAGGAGTATTCTTCGTCTCCAGAGTTGGAGACGAAGAAGGAGGAAGAAGGCACAAGGCAGCCATGGCAGCCGGGCATGGCTGCCTTTGACGGAGAAGTTCTTTTTTTTTTTTTTTTTTGTAAATTAAAGTTTAATATTATTTTATTAATAAAAATGACCCACATAAGTGGTTACCTGCATTTATAGGTAAACATCCGGTTTTTGGGTTTATATGAACGAAAATCAAAAGTTGATGTGCTTAATTGCTACTTTTAAAAGTTCGAGGGCTTAATTGATTTCTCGTATAAAGTTCGAGGGCTTATTTGACCCTTTTCCCTTATTATTATTATGAAGATGCTCTCATTCACCACCAACATCATTATAAATGATATATCTAAATGCAAGGAACTCGGGTTCAATCAATAGTGTTGGATAATGACATTGGAATGTATGATATCACTTTACAAACCAACAAATGGTACGTCATCTCAAATGTCATTGTCAAACCTGTCCGGACAAAATATAAAGTACTTGATCACAAATACAATTACACATGAATTTTAAATGGTCGGACCGGTGTCCAAACAAGTGACAATGATGACACGCCATTTGCTCCCATGTAAGTGGTTTATTTGTTTCTACTTACTTTAGTTGTAATTTAGTTATTTACAATTTCGTTATGTTTTATTAAAATATATAAGCATTGAAACTATTTTTTTTATTTTTATTAATTTAACATTTTTTTCTCTCAGTATTGTATGATTACTTTAACCAATTAAGGAACACTAATTTAAAAATACGCATTGGGCATTGGTTTAATCGCGCAACGCGCGTTTGATAACTAGTTATAAATATATTATCTAAAAACAAAATAAGTCTCAACTAAAGTTAAATTCTTAATTTATGTATGTCTATGTTTTTAGTGCTAATCATTTTGTACATTGTACTTTTAGAGTTGTACTATATAATTTTTTGGACTAAAATACTCCTATCGTTATAACTTCCGTTATTTTTCCATTATTGTTACCATATATGTACATGCATTCATCACCATTTATTTTCTTATATTCTTTACGGATAATAATATTTGTAAACATTATATATTGGATTAATATAATAAATAAATTTGGTTTCATATATATTTTAATTAGCTAGTAAGGATTTGTTAATTATTTTTTAAAATTTAAATATTGGGCACATATATTTACACATCACGCATAGAAAAGATTAGTAAATTATATATGAGTAAAAAAAAAAAGACAATAGCTAGTATTTAGATTATAAATATATAGATAAATACATATTTAGATCATACACTTCCTGATACACACCAATCAAATATCATGTTTCAAAAATCACAAATCAAATATTGATTCCCAATGCTATAAGTCCACTGATATATGTACCAACAAAAATGTAAAATATTTAACAAATGCAAATCATAATTTGTCACCTTTTTCTTTAAATCTCTTGCCATAACAAAAAAAAAAACATATTATTGATAGTGACTTACAAATAATTTTTCTTCTTAAAAATAAATTACAGCATGACCAATTGAAGATATAAAAAGAATTTTTAGTGTTTACGAAACAAAATTGAGATTTAATACATAATAAATTTGGTATCAATTTTACCATTAAGTTGAATACAATATATCATTTTAAAATTGAGATATCTGTTTGGCATAACTTATTTAGGAGCTTATATTTTATTTTAAGCTACTTATAAGCTATAAGCTCTGTTTGGTATTACTCCAAAAAATAAGCTAGTAACTTAAAATAAGAGTTTATTTTGAGAAGCTACTTTAGGTAGCTTTTTAAAAATAAGCTAGTAGCTTCTTAACTTTTTTCCATCTTTATCCTAAATATTTTAAAAAATTGACATCTTTTATCCTCCTATTTAAAATCCTTTTGGTCTTTTCTCTTCAATATGTTTGGTGGTAATTTCAATTTGACATTTGTGTGTTTGAACATTAATTTTTCTAATAACTAATTTTATGAACTATAAATATTTTGTTTTACTTGATATATATATATATATATATATATATATATATATATATATATATATATATATATATTCTTACTTTATATTTTATTAAAATATATTGGTTTCATTATTTTATATTTTAATACGTAAACAAACCTATTTAAATTTAAAACTATTTAAATTTTATGGAGATGCCCTTTTTAGTCTTTTTACATTTATCAGCTTATCAAAAAACTAATTTTACCAAAAACTTTAAAGCATAACAGCTAGCTTAACAACTCTTCAAATTTCACCTCTTAACTTATAGTTTTTTAGCTTTCAGTTACTTTTCAGCTTTCATCTACATTTTCAGCTAGGTTTGCGAAACATAGTCATTAAAAAAATGATTTTTTTTTAATAACAAAACTGATGATTATTTTGTTAAAAAAATGATGATTATTAATTTATAATATGATTGACATATTCAATTCCATAATTCTTGTCCAATCGAAAATGAAAAGAAGAAGAAGATGATGATGATGAATTTAAACAAAATAGGACTATAATGAATACTATAATGACAATGATTAAAAATAGCTATTTTATTTATTTTTTGTGAACTTTCATCATACATATATATATATATATATATATATATATATATATATATATATATATATATATATATATATATATATATATATATATATATATATATATATGTATATATGTACATATTAATGTCAAATGACTTAACAAATATAATATAATCACTCGTACCAAAGCTAAGTTTTGGAACTCAAATTATTAACTGATGAATTTAGTTATTATTGAGTTGACAATAATTCCATACCCTTTCTCCATGAATATCGTCAGCATTATCAGGTAAAAGTATGGGTAATGTAAAAGTTAATTGTTTCTTCAACCAAACAGCATAACAATTCTTTCCTAATCGTTGAAATTGTGTACAACAATTGGTTAAGAAGTTATCACCATCTAACGGATCGGTGTTATATTCATATAACCCAAAATACATTAAAAAAACAATCATCAGGAGGGCTCTCAAACTCAGAGCTGCATATACATGTACCAAATTCGGGTTGGTCACTATCGAGCTGTGCATTGCTTACATTTTCTGTATCAAGCATGGCATATGAAAACATTATTGTGTTGTAGGCTAACAACAAACCTAATAAAAAATATATCTTCAAATTCATCCCTAGTAAATTTTTCAATATGCATTGTAGGTGTTCATTCATAAACCAATTAACATAGTCTTATTAATAAACATTTTAAAAACATGTATAGTTTTAATAATTTTGTAACTTACATTTTGTCATTAAAAATATGTAATAAATTTAAGATAATAAATAACTTATGTAAATAAGTTACTCCCTCATATATTTTCAAAAAAAAAAAAAGTTACTCCCTCATATGGGAGTCGGTGGGTTCGAGTCTCAGTGGAGGCGATATCGACTTTTGTGTGCTTTAACAGGTTGAGAAAGTTGTTATAAACAAATATTGCATTCCAATAGAGTCAGTAATATATATATATATATATATATATATATATATATATATATATATATATATATATATATATATATATATATATACCGGCAAATAACGATATTAAAAAAAACATGAATAATTAAAAATCAAAATTTTAGATCAATTTCCCTATTAATTATTAATTTCGTTGGGTTTTGGATAATTTCATTCTACTTGGATGAGGAATTAAACCTTACGTGACAAAGTGGGGTGAGGGGCAAATTATTGTGTGGACCATAAATGTAAAATACATTTTTAATACATTAAAGTACATTTTTATGTATTGAATGTACATTATTTGAGCAAAGCTTCTACGTGAAGTGCGATTCCAGGAGAGTGTAAAAGAAGATTCCGAGGGAATTTCAGTCAACGCCGCAGGCCTGAATGCACTCCCCCGTTTCAATCCAGTCCTTCATTAGCTTCTTGTTGGCACCGATTCAAATTATAAGTGTTCTTCTTTAATTATTTTAAAATAAAATATAATTTTGAAATAAATAATAATATTTTAAAATGAAATTTATGTTGGGGAAATGACACTTTTGTTCTACGCACCTTAATTTGTTTTAAAGTACGATCAGGGAGATCGGGAAAGAGAAATAGCCGAGCACGTCAGGGGGCTAAGGGACCACGAGGAAAGAATTGAAGGGGGAAAAGACCGGCCAACCGTCTGATCCTTATTATCCACCAGCCCGTTCACTTTAGACATACTAAAATATCAGGCACCAAAGAACTTTGAATGCCCAACGATGCCCACATACGATGGAACGGAAGACCCTGGTGATCACTTAATTAATTTTCAAGCAAAGATGATGGTAATAAGAGTAGAGGACCTTATGTACATACTGTCGAGTCTTTTTCTCGACACTAAGAGGAGCTGGACAATGATGGTTCTTATCATTGCCACCACGATCAATTGACTGCTTTAAACCCTAGGCGGACAATTCATAACGTACTTCGCGGAAAGCATAAAAACCAAAAAGCACTTCATGATGGCCTTGACCGGCATACGACAAGGAAAAAACGGAGACCCTGAAGGAATTCTTACTGTGCCCGATTAGGTTCGAACCAAACCGTGGTCTTCCATACATACAAGTAATAATTTGTTGGAGAAGAACAATAAATGAAATAGTTATTTTAATGGAAAAAATGTCAATTTAACATTACATGGGAGAAAAATTGCCCTTTTAAAATAATTGAAGGGGAAAAATCGCCACTTTAATAACTTCTGGGGAAAAACAGTTATATGCACATAACTCAGGGAAAAAAGTGTCATTTTTCCTTATTATTATTATTGTTGTTGTTGTTGTTGTTGTTGTTGTTGTTGTTGTTGTTGTTGTTATTAATATATTTAAAACTAATAAAATAAGTATATAAAATAATTTATTAAAGGTTAATCGCAAAGTCAACGGTTAACTTAGAGGGCATGTCAATTTTGAACTAATAGACATTTTTTGTAAGTTTAAAGAGTTAATTGTATTTTTTAAATTGAATAATCCAATTACATTTTCTTGTGCAGTTCAGTGAATAATTTGATCTTCAGGGTGATTGATAAAAGGGTTTAATTTAATACGAAGACAATAAAATGTATTGTTAGATTTAATTCCTGGAAATAGATGGATGGCTTGCATGGTACGATGCATCACAAGACATGTATGTATCTTCAAAATTTTTGCATATATATTTTATTAATATAGTGCAGATCTCATGCTAGGTATTATCCATTGCAAATTTATTTGATTCTGTGCAATATAAAAAATATGGATAAGGGTCAAATAGACCCTCAAACTATATTGATTTGTGCAATTAGGCCCTCCAACTTCAAAAACCTTCAATTAGACCCTCAAACTTGTTATTTTGGAGAAATCAAACCATTTAACCTTTTTGTGACCTGTAATTACAAGTCACCTACAATTCCGGCGAACATCCGGCGAGTGAAATAACACCGGCGATCGTCGCATTTTGCCAGAGAAGGCAACTTTCTCCGGCAGTGGAGCCATTTCCGTCAAACGGAGATGGTGATCAAACTGGTCTCCATCTCCGTTCGACTGGAGATGGAGACCAAACTAGTCTCCATCTCCGTTCGATAGAGATGCGACCTTTGGTCTCCTCTCTGTTCGACTAGAGATGGCGACCATTGGTTTCCATCTCCGTTCTACGGAGATGCAACCTTTGGTCTCCTTTCCGTTCGACTGGAGATGGGACCAGTTTGGTCACCATCTCCGTCGACCATCTCCGTTCGACGGAGATGGCTCCAAATGCAACAGCCGCCGGTGGTGCTTCACTTGCCGGGATTTTCACTGGAATTTTAGGTGACCTGCAATTACAGGTCACAAATAGGTTAAAGAATTTGATTGCTTCAAAATAACAAGTTTGAGGGTCGAATTGAAGTTTTTTGAAGTTGAAGGGCCTAATTGCACAAATCGATATAGTTGTTGTATATACGTACCGATATTTAATTTTATTTTAGTAGAGAAAAATAGATAGTTTGTTATCAATCACTATCTTGTGCATTGAGTAACTCTTGCCTTGTAACCCTAACCTCTAGTCGGTAGTCAAGGCCGGCCCTATCATTTTTTAGACTCGGGACAAAATAAAAGCAAAGGGCCTTAATATATGAAGTTAAAAAATTATTATTTTTTATATAAAAAATTTTGGTAAATCAACTTACTCACCCCTTAGTACCTTACAAAAAGCAATAATATCAATACACTATGAGAAAAATTAATTAATATTTGAAGCAAATGGTTAATGATGATGATGATCATCCATACAACATCACTTACTCTTTCAACATCGTAATAAATGGTACCCACGGTTGATTTTGATGGTATATAATTTTTATTTAATTCAAAATCACTAAAGTTGTATTAATTACCAGTTATAAAATTTTCAATTCATGCATGATCTAATGTAGTGTTTATACGTCATCATTCTACATGCTAGAGTTTCCACACAAATATTTGAAATAAAGTTATGTGATCGCAATTAGGTAGAACTTTTAGCATAGTGTGATACACATTTTATCTTAGCCATTAATATCATAACAAGCTTGACATTGCTATATATTTTAGTGTAATGGTAAGTGCTTAATTCTGTCACTTACCCTCTAACTAGCATAGCAACAAACATTTGATCTTGATTAGCGTTTGATATAAAACCGGTATTATCCACTACTAAGCAATGTGACGGAGTGTTGTTCGAGGATTGAAAAAATGGGAAAGGATTGATTCTTTGATTGGGCGAGGGGTGAAGGATTTTTTGTTTGACGATCCTAAGGCTTTTGAATAGGTGAGGCAATTGGAAATGAATTATTGGATATATGTTATTTAAAATTTTAATTTTTTTCTTCAAATTATTGTCTTTATACTTAATTCATTTTTGTTTAAGTACTACTCCAATCATTTTATATATGGATGGGAACTAAAGGCACACACAAAATGAAAAAAATTAAAATAAAGAAAAAAGACAAGATATAATAATTTAAAAAAATGATTCAGATAAAAATTATTTATAAGATTATATATCTCCAAAATATCATGTTATTCGATACTTCAACCAATCAAATTCTAACATTTAAGAAATAGTAAAAAAAAAAAAACAAAAAACTATTTGTTAAATGAATATTAACTGGTGACTTGGGTTAGAGAAAATTATAATTACATTCCCACATCATTTCAAAGGGAAGAAAATTCTTCTGTTTAATTAGAGGGAATTTTAATTCCGCGGCATTGAAATTAGTATTAAATTATAACTATATTAGCCAGTAATACTTTCTAAATTGTTAATTATTTTTTTTAATCGTGTAATTGCTTTAACTTTTGTGGTCAGTTACTCCAAACAATTACACAATATTACAGTTACTCCATAAAATTGCACAATATTGTAATGAATGATACCTCTAAGAACAGATCGGGACATTCTTTCCTTATTTTTCTTATTAAGATCATTAACAAAGCCTATCGAATCATCCTCCCGGAAATAAAAACAAGTATTATCACAAGCATAAAGATCATCATTGCATTTCAATGGGGAGTCATCTACACAAGTGTCAAGAGTGTTTTCAATAAAAGTACAAGAATTTTCAAGAATATTAGCACAAGAAGGATTAAGAATGTTACCATATGTTGGCTCTTCATCTTCCCACACTATTTCGATGTCATCATCTTCACTCTCCATCTCTACCTCTTATTGATTTTCCAATTCGAAAATTGAAACTTCTTCAAGCACCCGGGCATAACAATCCACTTTCTCTTCAACACTCACCCCTTCTCTAGCATTTTGTGATTTTTCATCCTCATGTATACCCCTTGGATTGGCTTCAAAAGTCGGGAGGTCATCTACAATGGGGTGGTTAACCCGTAATGAACTTGTTTTCATGAATTCCTCCATCATGGATAACATTTTTGTCTCGACCTCTTCCAATGGAAGTCCTTCCTCCCGGAGGGTAGCAAGATAGTCTTTTAATTCGCTCTTGATTTCGGCTCTTAAATTAGCCGTATCCTCCTTGGCCATCTTGGTTAATACTTCTATCTTTTCTTTTAAGATCTCAATTTCGTCCTTGGCCGGTGGGATATAATCACAAGGATTGGGTGGGGTAAAATATTGAATGGAAGGTGGTGTTTCAAAGAAGTGTGTAGCATTGTTTTCTTGATGAATTTGGGATGGAGGTGGGTAGTGGGTGTTTGGGTGGAATTGGGGAATGAATATGGCTCATGAGTATAGCTTGGATCAACTTTTTTCATAATTTGGACAAGCTTACTCTCAATATTTTGGAATAAAGATTTAGAGCTCAACGAGTCCTCTTCTTGATAGGGTGGAATTGGGTGTGTATATGGTGGTGGGTGATGGCTATGCATATAAGATGGATAAGAATTTGGAGGTGGTAAGTAGTGGTGTGGAATCGGATAAGGATTTGGAGGTGGGTAGTGATAGGTTGGTGGAGGGTAGACATAGGTAGAATGGGGGTAATAGGGATATGGTTGGGGTGGAAAACTTCTCTAAGATTGTCCTCCATGGTGTGGATAACCATGGGGATGCATATAGGCACACATTGGCAAGCTTCCAAATGACTTTCAACAAAAAATTGCTGCACAAAGCTTAGCCAACTACAAATCTTTGCAACTAAAAATAGTTGCAAGTGAATAGCAAGATATCCGAGATAATTAAGCTCACTTCTTCAATCAAGTAACCAAAAACAAGAAAACAAAACAAACGAAAAGAAAACAATTCAAGAACTCTTAAAAATTAACTTCAAAAATGTCAACACAATTCAAAACCGGGGCAACGACGCCATTTTGAAGGTATGTAAGTTTAGTGGTGAGGTGTGTAATGTGGGTGGTAAAAACGAAGAGTCAAGACTCCCCGAGTGTCAGTCTCAAGGATGACAAATTGGAATTGAATAACGTGTTGGCATTCAGGAGGTTAGGAGGTAAGAGTTACAAGAACTAGCTAAGAACAAGAGGAATAACAAGGCATAGGTTTGTATGGTACTAAAACATTATCAAGACATAACTAAAGAAAAGCGGATGGGGTTAGGATATATCACAGCTTGCACTCTCGGGCTATGTTAGGGAATGAAATGTCAATCAATCTAGCTAAAGGGACTCGTTATACAGTCCCGAGTGACACCACACTCGAGCTCCCAATCCTCAATTGGTTGGGGAATTTTATCAAACACCTTGCCTACGAGTTCCCTCCGGGCCTCATCCTCTCGGATAAAGGGCGGGAGATGTGAGCATTTAGCTCTCACCCATTTGCGATATCTCGCCAAATGGGTGATCTTAGGCTTTTGGAGAGATCGGGTACCTCGATCCAACAAGATCAACACAAACATACACACAATCTAGCAAGATCAAAGGTAAATCAAACCCACATTTGGCAATATAAAATCATAAGTGCAAAGCTCCTAAAATCCTAGCCCTATCCTAAAATCTAGCCACTCATGGGCTTCACAAACATCACATACTATTCAAGATCAAGATTCGATAACAATAACAATAGAAAATGCAAATGAAATCAAAGAAGGAAAGGATTCAATCAAATGAAATTGAAGATTAAATGCAAGAAAAGTAAAAGAATTATACCAATTTGGGGAAAGTAATCTCCTTCAATCTTCTTTCCTCTCTCTAAAATCCATACTCTAAACCTAATCTAGGAATGGAAATCTGAAAAAAAAAAAAAAAAAAGTTGCTCTCTGAAAAATCCTATCAAGCCTCCTTAAATAGTCTCCGAAATTTCGCCCTAAAAACATTTCCACGCAATGTCCCGTCCATGCCACCTTCACGTGTGAAGGTTAGCGTGAACAGCTACTGGAAAGCTGCCACGTGACCTTCATGCGTGAATGCACTTTTCTGGGTCCTTCGGGGCTCCTATCTTGCTCGGTTTGCTCGTTTCGCTCGTTTCTTGTCCCTAATAGCTCCCGGGACCTCTAAAATGTCTCAATTTATACCAAAGGTATCTTTGTGTGTGGTTAATGAATTTAAAGCACAAAACATCACAAGATTATCACATAAGGATGCTAAAAATGCTATAAAACACCCTTATTTATACTAAAATATATAGGTGTCTTGGGGGCTTATCATCCACTCCTCGGGTACCAAAGTCCAACACTTTGCGTCCCCTTGAGATATCTTAATATCTTTTTAGCTGCACTTATATGACTTTCCTTAGGATTTGCTTGAAAGCAAGCACATACTCCAACTGCAAAAGATATATCTGGTCTACTGGCCGTTAGATATAATAAAGAACCAATAATTCCTCGATACTTAGTCTGATCAACTTCCTTTCCACTACTATAGAAAACACATTTAACGTCGCCAAAATAACGTCGGTTTTTCAAAAAATTGACGTCAAAAAATTATTTATATTTATAATTTTTTTAAAAAGGTATACGGCGTCGGTTTTAATAAATAACTGACGTTAAAAATTTTTAAAAAATTACGAAAATCATACGAAGTTGGTTCAAGAGCGAACCACCGTCGTATATAATTTTAAAAAATAAATAAATACTATACGACGTCGGTTTTCCTTCGAACCAACGTCGTATAGAATATAAACTTTTTTATTTTTTTAAAAAATATATCATACGATGTCGGTTCTTCACCGAACTGACGTCGTATAGTATATTTAAATAAAAAAAATTATATACGACGTCGGTTTTGCCAAAACCGACGTCGTATATTTATTATTAATTTTTTAAAGATCAATACGTCGACGTTTTTCTTTTTAAAAAAATTAAAAAGTCTACGGCGTCGGTTGTTGATTAAAACCGACGCCTTAGGGTATTCATAAACCCTTCACGTCTTTTAATTTACTTTCAAATCTGTAAAAGCATTTTAAACCTTCCTTCTTCTTCGCACATCCACCTCAGCCACAGCAGCCACCGCACCCGGACCGCTCCATTCCGCCACATGCAGCCAACACCATGACAGCTCATTTGCAGTCGACAATCATTGTTCTCTTCTTCCAAATGAATGGCTGTAGATATGTACTCGCCCAAAGCGGCCACTCTTTGGTGGTGCCATCGCTTCTACGTTCCCTGTCCGCTTCCAGGTTTGCGCCTACGTTAGTAATGTGCGCCAAGTTCCCGATCATCAGGTCTGTTGGTTTTAAATTTAAAGCACCGGTTAATTCACTGGGGGTGTTTGGTTGGGTGTAGTTTGGAGGGAATTGGAATTCATTGAATTGCAATTCAATGAATTCACAAACTACATTGTTTGGTTGGAGGGAATTGCAATTCCGCGGAATTGTAATTCCCTCCAAATGATGAATTGCAATTCATGGGGTGTAACACCCCGTAAATTCATTTCAAGCCTTTCGACCGCTAATTAATTCCTTGGGCGATTTATTAATTTAATTGGGCTAGTCTCTCTCTCAATTTCGAAAATACATACATACACTTGTATATAATTGATGCCTAATTTGATTATTCTAGCCAAGAGCCCAATTAATTGAATTTATTCTTGTAAGGGATTTTATTCAATTGGACCCTTACAATATTTGTTATTAAATATTCTTACAAGCCCACATTCTTGATCATACATTATATATAAACATATATTGATCCTAAGACATTCTTATGGGCTAATTCTTATATTTAATTTGTAAGGGTGAATTTAATAAGCCCAACTTACTAGTCTTGATTATATTTATTCCTACATCCATTATTTTATAAGATTACTTAAGCCCACATCATTTTATGTCTTACACCCTAAATAGTGTATGTATTCTTGGTATATAATTTGAAGATCAAATGCCCTAAAGACTTTCACTCTTTCTTCCTCCTACCCTATACTCCTACACGCCATTTTCCTCTTATATTTTCCTAAAATTCATCTTCATTTTCCCTACAAGAATTCAAGTAAAGGTTGCTCTTTTAAGCTTTGTTGGGAGTGGGTAAGTGCATCTATCCTAGAATCCATCTTGCATTTTGTGTTTTTAGTAGTCTTTTCTTCACACAGAAAGAGTTGAACATGAGACAAAGACGTTGGCTAGAGCTCATTAAAGACTAGACTTGGTCATTCAGTATCACGAGGGAAAGCAAATGTAGTGGCTGACGCTATGAGCAGAAAGACGAGCCATTCACTCAATGCCACGTGGGTCTAGCAGACGACCTGTGTAAGGAATTCAAAAGTTGAACATTGCTGTGGTGGAGGAGGGCAAGTAGAGGAAGAGGTTCCGACTCTTTAGCATGCAGATCTTACCAGCTTGGCTCGACGAGATCCGTAGGGACAGCGGGCGATGCCCGGTTGAACAGAGTAAGGGCCAAGATGGTTAATGGCAAGAAGGGACCTTCGAGCTCTACCCGACGGCAGTATCGATCTAGGCGGTGGTGTCGTGCCACTTTCGTGCAAGGACTTAAAGAAACAGATATTGGAGGAAAGCCACTACACTCCGTATCAGTACATCCTGGGGCGACAAGTTGTATAAAGACATGAAGAAACTATTTTGGTGGCCAGAACATGAAAAAGGAAATAGCTGACTTTGTGAGCCGCTGCCTGAATCTGCCAGAAAGTCAAGGCTGAAAGGATGAAGACTAAAGGAATGCTACTACCCCTAGAGGTACCCGAAGGGAAGTGGGAATCTATATCTATGGACTTCGTGGAGGGTTGCCTTTGACCAGGATCGGGAAAGACAAAGATTTGGGTGATAGTGGATCGCCTCACCAAGACAGCCCGTTTCATCGCCATGAAGGAGACATGGACTATGGATCAGTTGGCTAGGGCCTACATACACCAGGTGGTGAAATACCACGGCAGTACCTCGCGACATCGTGATCCGACCGCGACTCGAGGTTCTTATCCAGTTTTGGAAATCTTTACAGGCCGCGTTGGGCAAAGGTTAAGATGAGTACCGCTTTCCATCCTGCCACCGATGGTCAGACTGAGCGCACATTCAGACTTTGGAGGATATGTTGAGGGCTTGCATGCTCGACTTGCAAGGGTCGTGGGAAGAACATCTCGATTTGATTGAGTTCTCCTACAATAACAGTTATCACTCCAGTATTACAGATGGCTCCCATATGGGCGCTCTACGGTCAAAAGTGCAGAAGCCCGTTATGCTGGGAATTTGGTGGATCCAGTGACTTGGACCTCAATATCTGCAAGAAGCCACCGAAAAGTCAAGTTAATTCAAAGTAGAATGAAAGCTGCTCAAGACCGCCAGAAATCCTATGCTGACTCTGGGAAGGAAATCGTGGAATTCCAAGCAGGTGAGAAAGTGTGGTGAAGATTCCCCAACTCGTGGAGTGATGAGATTTGGGAAGAAAGGGAAGTTGAGCCCCGCTTCATCGACCATATGAGATCCTAGAGAGGATTGGGCAAGTGGCCTATCGCTTAGCCTTGCCACAGAATTGGATCGAGTGCACAATGTGTTTCATGTCTCCCAGCTGAAGAAGTACGTGCACGACGCCTCACATGTGTTAGCTCCCTGAGACATTAGAGTTGGATGAGGCGCTATCTTATGAAGAGAAGCCAGTAGGATCTTGGACTCCAAGACGCGTGAGACCCGGCGCAAGGCAATCAAGCTAGTGAAGGTGCTTTGGTCCAACCATGGAGTCGAGGAGGCCACTTGGGAGATGGAGGACGACATGAGGCGGCGCTACCCGGCTTTGTTTGCCTAGGTGAGTAGTTTAGCTTATGTTTTTGCATTAGTTGGGTTGGGTAAGTTAGTGAGTCTTAGATGTGTTAGTTAGTTGCATGTTGTAGTATGTTATTAGGTTGGTTGAGCAATCGTTCTTCTTCGAATTCCGTTGAATCCGTTTCCTTTGAATCGTATTCTCTTTCAAGTTCCCGTATTGCTTTGAGCTTCGGGACGAAGCTCCTTTTAAGGGGGGTAGAGCCTGTGAGCCGTGAGACATTATGATACTCTTGTTAGTATTTTGGGTGTTTCCCTTGGATTTTTATGGATTATGTTTTGAGGATTGATTCAGTTCTATGATATGACAGTTTAGTTCGTTTTATGTTTAACCTGTGCATCTAGGCTGTGATATACCTAGATGTGGCATGACGCCCTTAAGTTTTAAATTCGCTTCCGCTATGTTTGGTTTGTTGGTTGAGATTAGCAGCTGTTTAGTTGAGATTTTATCTATCTCAGCCTGTGTGAGGTTGGGGGTGTCACAGTTGGTATCAGAGCCTGTGTTGAGGTCTGAATAGAGATCCTAGGGTTGTAATCTGAGACTCTAGGACTTGATCAGTAGAAGTTAAGATGTTTAAGAGTTCTGAGATGTGTGATTTCTAGGCCGCGCGGTGAGGACTCGTTTACTTGCTTTTGTTTATGCTTTGCAGGTTGTTTGTTGTTTGTTGCTGTGAGCTTGTTCTCACTTGCTTTCTTGCGTGTTTGGTTTAGACCGACCGCAGTGCTCTCTTCGCCTTCTGTTAGTTTTCTCCCTTTTCTGCACCATGCTACCGTCAAGGAAGCGGGAGGAAGCCCCATGCACGGGAGGAGGAAGGCTGGATCGCCTCAAGAAGTTGAAGGCGGCCGACGCAGGAACGGCAAGGACTTCAGGAGGCAGCAGCTCGCGTAGCAAAGGAGTATCTCTCCCCGGTCTCGAGAGAGCGAGTGGAAGGGAAGGAGTCCCATGTGCGACAGGGGAGCTTCTCATTATGAACAAGTCCCAGGCCGAGAGTTGCGACGTGGTCACCGGCATCTTCCCAGTGCTCTCCACTCCCACCTTGGTGTTGTTCGACTCCGGAGCCTCTAATTCTTTCATATCCTCGAAGTTGGTCCGTGAGCTGGGCATAGTGCCTAGCGCAGCGACGAGGATTGCAGTCAAGGTGGCATCGGGCGAGGTTAAGGCGTGTGAGCACATCTTCGAGGGCGTGCCCGTCAAGATTAAGGAGGTGACCTTCCCCAGTGATCT
Organism: Ipomoea trifida; assembly: GCA_003576665.1. NCBI lineage: Eukaryota > Viridiplantae > Streptophyta > Magnoliopsida > Solanales > Convolvulaceae > Ipomoea > Ipomoea trifida. The sequence continues at coordinate 1,555,494 of CP025649.1, read as the reverse complement.
CATTCAGTTCGACTTGGATGACTTCGGAGTGGTGCTGGGCATGGACTGGCTGGGACAGTACAAGGCTCAGATTCTGTGCAGCGAGCAGAAGGTGGTTTTGAAAGGCCCTGGGGGCAAGCAGGTTTCGTATCGAGGGATGACCAAGGAACCCGAGGTTAAGCTGGTCTCGATGATCAAGATTAAGAAATATGTCGCCAAGGGGCATGAAGCTTTCTTATGCGCAGTTGAGGATCTCAGTGCTCCGAGAGATGAAGTGCAGCAAATACCCGTGGTATGCGAGTTTCCCGATGTCTTTCCAGATGAGATTCCTGGATTGCCGCCTCCCCGAGAGGTAGAGTTCACCATTGATTTGATGCCAGGAACGGCCCCGATATCAAAAACCCCGTACCGCATGGCTCCGAAGGAAATGCAAGAGTTGAAGGAGCAGTTGCAAGACCTGCTAAACAAAGGGTATATTCGGCCGAGTGTTTCACCGTGGGGAGATCCGGTGCTTTTCGTGAGGAAGAAGGATGGCAGTATGCGTCTCTGCATCGATTACCGAGAGCTGAACCGGGTAACAGTTAAGAACAAATACCCCCTGCCGAGGATCGATGACTTGTTCGATCAATTGAAGGGAGCCGGCGTCTTCTCGAAGATTGATTTGCGATCCGGGTATCATCAGCTGAGGGTGGCGGAGGCTGATGTTCCGAAGACGGCGTTCCGGACCTGCTATGGCCACTATGAGTTCACGGTTATGCCGTTCGGGTTAACCAATGCCCCAGCTGCTTTCATGGACTTGATGAACAGAGTATTCCAGCCGTATCTAGACGAGTTTGTGGTAGTGTTCATCGACGACATCTTAGTTTACTCTCCTGATCCGGCCGAGCATGAGAAGCATCTCAGGACTGTGCTGCATATTCTAAGAGAGAAACAGCTGTATGCCAAGCTATCCAAGTGTGAGTTCTGGAGGACTAGCGTGGCTTTCTTGGGTCACGTAATAGCCAAGGATGGAGTTTCGGTGGATCCTGCTAAGATCCGAGCAGTAATAGAGTGGCCAGCACCTACGACTCCGTCTGAGGTCCAAAGCTTTCTGGGTTTGGCAGGCTACTACAGGAGATTTGTTCCGGACTTCGCTAAGATAGCCCAACCAATCACGCAGCTCATGAAGAAAACTACACCTTTCAGATGGAACAGTGAGTGTGCAGCAGCGTTTCAAGAGTTGAAGGAAAGATTGACATCAGCTCCTGTTCTGACCCTACCATCCGGGACTGAGGGGTTTGAGGTATACAGTGACGCGTCAAAGAAGGGTTTGGGGTGTGTGCTGATGCAGCAGGGCCGAGTAGTGGCGTACGCATCCCGACAGCTTAAGAGTCATGAGGAAAACTACCCCACGCACGATTTGGAGTTGGCTGCTGTTGTTTTTGCACTCAAGATTTGGAGGCATTACTTGTATGGAGTGCAATGTAAGATTTATACCGATCACAAGAGTTTAAAGTATATCTTCACACAGAAAGAGTTGAACATGAGACAAAGACGTTGGCTAGAGCTCATTAAAGACTATGACTTGGTCATTCAGTATCACGAGGGGAAAGCAAATGTAGTGGCTGACGCGTTGAGCAGAAAGACGAGCCATTCCCTCAATGCCACGTGGGTACTAGCAGACGACCTGTGTAAGGAATTCCAAAAGTTGAACATTGCTGTGGTGGAGGAGGGGCAAGTAGAGGAAGAGGTTCGACTCTTTAGCATGCAGATCTTACCAGCTTGGCTCGACGAGATCCGTAGAGGACAGATGGGCGATGCCCGGTTGAACAGAGTAAGGGCCAAGATGGTTAATGGCAAAAAGGGACCCTTCGAGCTCTACCCCGACGGCAGTATCCGATATCTAGGGCGGTGGTGCGTGCCACTTTCGTGCAAGGACTTAAAGAAACAGATACTGGAGGAAAGCCACTACACTCCATACTTCGTACATCCAGGTGGTGACAAGTTGTACAAAGATATGAAGAAACTGTTCTGGTGGCCAAACATGAAAAGGGAAATAGCTGACTTCGTGAGCCGTTGTTTGAATTGCCAGAAAGTCAAGGCTGAAAGGTGCAAGACTAAAGGAATGCTACTACCCCTGGAGGTGCCCGAAGGGAAGTGGGAATCTATATCTATGGACTTCGTAGGAGGTTTGCCTTTGACCAGATCGGGGAAAGACAAAATTTGGGTGATAGTGGATCGCCTCACCAAGACAGCCCGTTTCATCGCCATGAAGGAGACGTGGACTATGGATCAGTTGGCTAGGGCCTACATACACCAGGTGGTGAAATACCACGGCGTACCTCGCGACATCGTGTCCGACCGCGACTCGAGATTCTTATCACAGTTTTGGAAATCTTTACAGGCCGCGTTGGGCACAAGGTTAAAGATGAGTACCGCTTTCCATCCTGCCACCGATGGTCAGACTGAGCGCACCATTCAGACTTTGGAGGATATGTTGAGGGCTTGCATGCTCGACTTGCAAGGGTCGTGGGAAGAACATCTCGATTTGATTGAGTTCTCCTACAATAACAGTTATCACTCCAGTATTCAGATGGCTCCCTATGAGGCCGGCGCTCTACGGTCAAAAGTGCAGAAGCCCGTTGTGTTGGGAAGATTTGGTGGATCCACTGACTTTGGGACCTCAATATCTGCAAGAAGCCACCGAAAAGGTCAAGTTAATTCAAGGTAGAATGAAAGCTGCTCAAGATCGCCAGAAATCCTATGCCGACTTGGGAAGGAAATCAGTGGAATTCCAAGCAAGTGAGAAGGTGTGGTTGAAGATCTCCCCAACTCGTGGAGTGATGAGATTTGGGAAGAAGGGGAAGTTGAGCCCCCGCTTCATCGGACCATATGAGATCCTAGAGAGGATTGGGCAAGTGGCCTATCGCTTAGCCTTGCCAGTAGAATTGGATCGAGTGCACAATGTGTTTCATGTCTCCCAGCTGAAGAAGTACGTGCACGACGCCTCACACGTGTTAGCTCCCGAGACATTAGAGTTGGATGAGGCGCTATCTTATGAAGAGAAGCCAGTGAGGATCTTGGACTCCAAGACGCGTGAGACCCGGCGCAAGGCAATCAAGCTAGTGAAGGTGCTTTGGTCCAACCATGGAGTCGAGGAGGCCACTTGGGAGATGGAGGACGACATGAGGCGGCGCTACCCGGCTTTGTTTGCCTAGGTGAGTAGTTTAGCTTATGTTTTTTTGCATGCTAGTCTGGGTTGGGTAAGTTAGGAGTTTAGGATGTGTTTAGTTAGTTGCATGTTCGTATGTTTGTTGAGTTTAGGAGTTAGTTGAGCAATCGTTCTTTTCGAACCTTTCGTTGAAACTCCGTTTCCTTTGAACCGTTTCATTTTCAAGTTCCCGCTAGCTTTGAGCTTCGGGGACGAAGCTCCTTTTAAGGGGGGTAGAGTGTAACACCCCGTAAATTCATTTCAAGCCTTTCGACCGCTAATTAATTCCTTGGGCGATTTATTAATTTAATTGGGCTAGTCTCTCTCTCAATTTCAAAAATACATACATACACTTGTATATAATTGATGCCTAATTTGATTATTCTAGCCAAGAGCCCAATTAATTGAATTTATTCTTGTAAGGGATTTTATTCAATTGGACCCTTACAATATTTGTTATTAAATATTCTTACAAGCCCACATTCTTGATCATACATTATATATAAACATATATTGATCCTAAGACATTCTTATGGGCTAATTCTTGTATTTAATTTGTAAGGGTGAATTTAATAAGCCCAACTTACTAGTCTTGATTATATTTATTCCTACATCCATTATTTTATAAGATTACTTAAGCCCACATCATTTTATGTCTTACACCCTAAATAGTGTATGTATTCTTGGTATATAATTTGAAGATCAAATGCCCTAAAGACTTTCACTCTTTCTTCCTCCTACCCTATACTCCTACACGCCATTTTCCTCTATATTTCCCTAAAATTCATCTTCATTTTCCCTACAAGATTTCAAGTAAAGGTTGCTCTTTTAAGCTTTGTTGGGAGTGGGTAAGTGCATCTATCCTAGAATCCATCTTGCATTTTGTGTTTTAGTAGTCTTTATGCTTATTCTTATAAAGTTCTTTTGGGGATCTTTGGGAAAAAGATGATCAAGGTGAAGGTGGGGCTTAGAGGACTATCTTGAGGCTTGATTGGTTGGAGAAAAGCTCTTTGAGGTAACCATCCATGTCCATCAAAACTATTTTATTCACCTATTCTATATATATTGATCTTGGTGTTGGAAATCCTGAAAATTATTGTTGTATAGCCTATTTCTTGGATGTTTCTTGTTGGATTTCATCTTGATCTTTGTCTTGTGTTGTATGATCAATGATGTTATGGATTTCCTTATCCTTGGACTCTAAATGGGATGAAATGTGAGTGTATTTGGTTGAGTTTTGTATTCTGGAAATGGTATTTGTTCATGTCTGTTCTTGATTCTGGAATCTGGGATTTGGGGTTGGCCTTGCGGAAGACCCGAACGGCACAATGTAACCCGCTAGGGCGATCCGCAAGGTGGCAACGGAAGTGTTGGGCGGAGGGGAGAGGCCCGTTGAGGGGGACCGTCTCCTCTTTGCGGAGGAGGTCGGCGGAGAGGTGTGTTCCGCTGGGGAGTTCCGTTAGTTCACTGGGAATTGATTTCCAGTGAGCGACTTCTCTGCTGTTGTTGTCTGTTGTTGGTCTTTGGTTTCAGATTATTGTTGGATTGTTTTGTTGGGTATTTTACCATGTTATTGGAGTATTTACTCATGTCATTTATTGGGTATTTGATACCATAGTTGGAGTATTGATTCATGTCTTCGGTTTCCATTGTTGGTACTCTTGATCTATTGATCCTTTGATTCATAACCTGGGAGTTGGTTGGTGTTCATATTTGAGATGAACCCATGTCTTGGTTGGTTGTGTTGGTGTTGGAGTATGGTTGTGATGGTGGACTATTGTGTTACTATTGACTGTGGACTATTGGGTTACTATTGACTTCTGACTTTGGACTTCGGTCCCTGTGATTGGGTTGATTACCCCTGTGATTGGACTTCGGTCCCTGTGATTGGGCTCATCACCCCTGTTTGACTCGTGACTATTTGACTTCTGACTTCTGACTATGTGGATTGACTTGGGTGGTGGTTGACTTGGTTTTGGTTGGGAGGTTGGTGTTGGGATTCCTTCTTGGTTGGTTTTACGAGTCCTTTGTGTTACTCGGTTGATATCTTGTCATTCTCATTGAGTTGGTTGATTCCTTTCGGATTGTGTTCAGTTGGTATCTCGTTTATGATTCGTTAGTGCATTATGCTTTCGTTATTGGATATTGGCTTTGTTTGATTAAGTCTTGGTTTATGATTCGTTCAGCTTATTATTGTTGAGTCTCGGTTTGAACTAGTGAGCAGTTCGTTGGTGTTTATATTCTATATGGGTGTGTAAACCTATTTACAAGCTTATGTATATCTATATCTCCTTGCGAGTGTGAATGGTGGTTGCTTAGCATTCTTTTGCTAATGGTTCTTTGCGTGTTTTCCAGGTATGGAGTAGTTACTCGCGAGCGCGCTAGAGCTTTCTCTATATGAGGTTGTTTAGCCTTAGTCAGTTCTGTTTAGACTTGGTTTTGTTGGCCTGTGAGCCGTGAGACATTATGATACTCTTGTTAGTATTTTGGGTGTTTCCCTTGGATTTTTATGGATTATGTTTTGAGGATTGATTCAGTTCTATGATATGACAGTTTAGTTCGTTTTATGTTTAGCCTGTGCATCTAGGCTGTGATATACCTAGATGTGGCATGACGCCCTTAAGTTTTAAATTCGCTTCCGCTATGTTTGGTTTGTTGGTTGAGATTAGCAGCTGTTTAGTTGAGATTTTATCTATCTCAGCCTGTGTGAGGTTGGGGTGTCACAGTTGGTATCAGAGCCTGTGTTGAGGTCTGAATAGAGATCCTAGGGTTGTAATCTGAGACTCTAGGACTTGATCAGTAGAAGTTAAGATGTTTAAGAGTTCTGAGATGTGTGATTTCTAGGCCGCGCGGTGAGGACTCGTTTACTTGCTTTTGTTTATGCTTTGCAGGTTGTTTGTTGTTTGTTGTTTGTTGCTGTGAGCTTGTTCTCACTTGCTTTCTTGCGTGTTTGGTTTAGACCGACCGCAGTGCTCTCTTCGCCTTCTGTTAGTTTTCTCCCTTTTCTGCTACATCTACTACAACACAAGGGCATTTTAGTCATTTTGTCGTTTCTTACCTTTCAATTCCCTGTACTCCTATTCCTGCATACCAAACACTGTAATTGCAATTATACTTTATTCATTGAATTGCAATTCCACCGAATTACAATTCTTTTCCCCCCTAATTCCCTCCTCCCAACCAAAAGCCCTGTTAGTGTTTCTATACTAATTTTGGATTGTTACTGCAATATGGTGTGAATTTTGGTTGTCCTGAATGGTAGGAGGTGTTTCTCGACCCTGCGCGAGATGAGAGTTTGATTTTCCTGCTCCTCTAGTTGAAACATGATGTGGCAGATAATGGGAGTGCCACTTGGTTTCTTCAGGACCTTGCGAATGAGCAACACGTCAGGGATAATCACAACCAACTTTTGAGTTTACAGGTTCTGTGTTTACTGTAATTCTTTTTTTTTTTTGAAAGACTGTAATTCTTTCTTTCTTCTGTAATTCTTAATTTTGTGTTTATAGGTTTCTTATGGTTGAGTTGTATTCTATGCTGCAGTTTTCACAACTAACTTTATTTTGAATTCATGTGATAATCAATTGAGATTAGCTTTTGTTGGTATGAATTGTTGAGCAAATACATGTCGTATATATATGTGCTGTAGTTTTCACAACTAACTTTATTTTGAATTCATGTGATAATCAATCTTGCTTAGCTTTTGTTAGTATGAATTGTTGAGCAAATACATGTCGTGTATATATATATATATTTAAAAAAAATTAAAACCCACATACGGCGTCGGTTATTTAGAATAACCGACGCCGTATGCATTTTTATTTTTAATTTTTAATACTAAACGACGTCGGTTTTGGCTAAAAATCGACGTCGTTTATTTTATTGTTTTATTATTATAAGATACGACGTCGGTTATCCTGAATAACCGACGTCGTATGTTATTATTTTTATTTTTAAAAAATTAAAAGACGTTGGTTTTCCTTAATAACCGACGTCGTTAATTATTTAAAAAAAAAAAATAAAAAATACATACGGCGTCGGTTTGTACAACCGACGTCGTATCATTTATATACAACGTCTGCCAGATTGGCGTCGATTTTTAACCGACGTTAAAAGGGCTAAAAAAACCGACGTTAAAGGTGTTTTCTGTAGTAGTGTTCCCTCGTTGTCGATATCCATCCTCAACGAATTGTTCATAGGAATCTTAACCGAGGACTTCCCATCAACACCAAATTTCTTGATGAGGTCCTTGGTGTATTTGGCCTGATTGATAAATATACCTTCTTTTTCTTGCTTAACTTGAAGACCGATAAAGTAATTAAGTTCTCCCATCATGCTCATCTCAAACTTTCCTTGCATGAGTGATAAGACTCCGAGATACCCTTATTTCAAGCACATTTTAGGGTGTTTTATCGCGTCTATAGCATCCTTACTTGGTAAATTATGTGCGTAAATGCTTGAAAATCACTAACTGATGCGCAGAAGCTACTTTTAGCTTAAAAGAAGTAAAACAGGAGCCCCAGGAGCAAATAGGACCAAAAGTTGAGCTTAAAGAGCAAACCAGGCAAGAGCGGAGCCCTGGAGGACCAAACTGGAAGGCCACACGCGTGTGAGCATGCGTGAAAACTTTCCAGAAGCTTCCCACGCACGCTCACACGCGTGTGAGAGGCGTGGAGACGGTGATGCGCGAATTTCAGCTAGGGTTGTCATTTCAGAGACTATTTAAACCCCTTTGATGAATTTCCAAGGAGGTTCCCAGAAAATTAGTTTTCCTTTTCTTAGTTTTTCCTTTGGAGAACTTTCTCCATTTTTCTTAGCTTTTTAGATTAGATCAATCTCCATTGTAGCAAGACAACAAGCTTGGATTGAAGATCTTCTTCTCTCTAGGTGATCTCTATTTCATTTCTATAATTTTAGCTATCTTGTTCTTGGATTAAATTAGCTTTTGTTTGCATTTCATATTATGAGTAGCTAGTTTAGTATAAGGATTTGGATTGTGTGATTGAATATTGCTTGTGTGATGATCGTATCTCTATATCTTAGATCTATGAGTTTGTGTTGATGGATTATCTATTCTTGTCTATTGATTGTTTTTTTGATGAGATCTTGTTTAGATTTGGCCAATCTAGATGAGAGATTGAACTCTTGACTCTTTCATGTCTTTGATTAGAGTTAGGATTTGAAGCTTGACACAATCATAGTTCCTATGGACTTCTTAAGAACAGTAGGATAGTGTGTAGCTAAAGTGTTTGATAAAATTCCTCTTAGAACTTTGGATGCTTGAAGGCACTCTTAAGTCAAAGCAGCCTTAGTACACAAAGGTGGAAAAGGACTAAGACAACACACTCTTGAATAGACAATATCCTAGCAATCCTAATCCTTGACCTTAGACACTCCACTATGCAATATTTATGAACACTATCCAATCCCTACCCCTTTTACATATTCACAAAATCACTTTTTACTTTACTACTCTCTTGCACTCAAATCAACCAAATGAACTACTCTCACTCACAAATTCACCCTTCACCACACTCGAATCCTATGCATGATCCAATCAAGTAAACTCTCGAACGCTTGACACACCTCCACGTCCCTCCTTCGAGACCGACACTTGGGGAGTCACAGACTTTCCGTTTTATCATACAAATATCTTTTGACACTTCAACCCTACGCAATACCGCAATGTCAAAGTGGCGCCGTTGCCGGGGAGGGCAATTGGTTGTCATATGTTTTTGTTTACTTTGATTGCATGAATGCTAGATTTGAGTAATGTTAATCCATTCCACTTAATTTTGTTTTAGTTTTACTTGTTTTTGCTACTAACCCAATTGACTACTTCTAGTCAATTGTGGAAACTTTTGTTTCATTGATAATTTTACTATGTGAATGCACACGCGAGCAAAAGGAAATCAAGGTTTACTACCCTACATTCCTGAAATTAATAGAGCAACTAGAAGGAAAAATACCCAAGGATCAATAATGGCTTCATCAAGCGCAACAAGAAATCCACAAGGAAGAGGCACAACCGTACCAAATCCACCCCTAGTTCCAATTAATCCACAAGTACCGATTAACCATGAAGAACCAATTATTGAAGAACCACAAGCTAACAGAGCAAACAATCAAGAGAACATTCGTGAAGAAGAATATTATGGAAATCCTCAAGAACCACAAAGATCAATTGCAGATTACATGACTCCGGATTTTAACATACACAACTTGATCTATGTACCCCCAATGGAGAACGTCAACTTTCACGTGCATCCAACTATTCTCACACTGGTTCAGAAAAATCAATATTCGGGATTACCATCTGAAGATCCCAACGCACACATCACAAGGTTTATACGAGCATGTGGGATGTACAGACAAGAAGGCGTTAGCGAGGAAATAGTTCGACTAAAATTATTCCCATTTTCAGTTATAGGAGATGCAGCACGATAGGTGGAAAGCCAAAACGACAATCATTTCAGAACGTGGCAACAGTTGCATCGTGAATTTATGAACGAGTTCTTTCCCATTACAAAAACTATGAGGATTAGAAGGTTGATACAAGAATTCAAACAAGGAAGACTTGAAAGTTTGGGAGAGGCTTGGCGAAGATTTAAAGTTCTTAAAAGGCAATGCCCACAAGATCTGATGCACCCATGAGACATGATTAGCTCATTCCATGGAGGGTTGACAGATGAAGGAAAGATGTTGCTTGACTCATCCTCCAGCGGTGCCTTTGTCTCCCTAGCTTTGCAAGAAGCTGAAGACTTAATCGAGAGAATATCTAAGAACACATCCTGTTGGTATGACCGAAGAGGAGATCATGGAGGAATTTATGAAGTTGATAATCGTGTGGCGAGTGAGGCCAAAATCGAAGCAATGAATCACGAAATCAAAAAGCTACAGGCTATGGTAGAAAAAATGGAAGGGAAGCCCAAGTCTTGCATGGCATTGGCACTTTATTGTAATATCTGTGGAGGACCTCATGACACCAATATTTGCACTTCTCCGTCTGCATCTGAACAAGTTGAGGCGGTAGACTACCAAAGGAACTCCAACTTCAATGCTTATGGACAAAACCAAAGATCAATAAACAACAATTGGAAACAGGGGGAGGGTTGGAACAATAGCAACAATGATGGATATCAAGCGCGAGGACAACACAACTATGGAAACAAGCCTGCATATGGACAGAATGACAAGAACAGACTGATGCACAATCAAAACCAAGGAAATGGAAATCAAATGACCCAGTTCAGGCCACAATACAACTCTCAACTTGATTTTACGCAACAAATGAGGGATGACATCCGTGAAGTAGATGAAAGACTTACAAGGACGATCATGGAATTGAAAAATGATCGGGCAAATCTGAAACAAGAGACTACTCAAGAGATTTGACAAGAAATTTCTAGTCTTCGACAAGAGTCTAAAGCCACACTTAAGACGATTGAGAATCAAATTTCTCAAATGTTTAAGATGATGTCAGATCGACACTACGGACAACTCCCGAGAAACAGTGAAAACAATCCGAAAGAGAGAGTTAACGCCATTGATGCAAAGGAAGAAACACATATGAGATGTGATCCAATGGATACTATCTGTGGAAAATGTCAATGTAAGGTAGATGACCAAAGAAACAAGACTACCTCTTGTAATCCCAATCTCGAATCGAAGAACGCGAGTGGTTCATGCACCATATCAATGAAGGAACACAAGGAGAAAACCACTTCGGAAGAATGCCCAAAAGCAAAGGAGCTACCACGAGACAACATCAAAAGTTCAAAAGAGAAAGAAACGGCTCGAGAAGGTACAATTAATGCTTTCATCCGAAAATTTTTCAATAACAAAGAATGACGTGAATTGTTTGAGAATGACATTTGTGATAATTTTACCTGTTTAAGCCAAGAATCTTCGGCTTGTTTGACTGAGGGTTACCCCAGAAAGAAGGGTGACCCTGGAGCTTTATTGATTCCTCGTTCCATACAGAACATGGAACCTAGAAATGCTCTTGCTGATCTTGGTGCTTCTATTAATGTCATGTCGTCAAATCTTTTTGAAAAATTGAACTTACCACATTTGAAACCGACAAGGCTGACTCTACGTTTAGCTGACGGAACCACACGGTATCCTGAAGGCTTAGCGGAAGATGTTTTAGTAAGAATAGGAAAATTTATTGTGCCTGTCGATGTTATTGTTTGTAAGATGGGTGATGATGATCCCCATGAATCCTTAATTCTTGGAAGGCCATTTCTGGCTACTTGTCGTGCACGAATAGATGTTAGTTCAGTGAAATTACCCTGAGATTCGAGGGATAAGCCACAAATGATGAAAAGGAAAGATCGAAAGAAGGAACTGATGAAGATGAAAGGGCAAAGGTCAAACCAAAGATGAAACCAAAACCGAAGTAGAGGAATGATAAGCTTACATGGAAGAACACGTGGGTACCAAAATGTTTCTTACCCACTACCAAGGGATATGGTTGAATTTTAACCAAGGTATGATGCATCTAGCCAATGACGTAAACCGTGGCGCTTCTTGGGAGGCAACCCAAAGTTTTAATAATATGTTTTTACATCGTTTTTATGCTTTCGTTTTTAATATTTTTGTTCTAATAAATTGCTACAATCAATTAGAACCATGTTTTGAGGACTAACTTGTAGGAGTCGGGACTAAAAATTGTTTTGGAAAGACTTAAATTGGACATAGGTATGAAGGGAAAAGCCAAAACCGGAAGAAAACAATGCAGTGGACTGCCACGTGAGCTCACATGTGTGTAGCCATGCGTGGGAACGAAGCAGTAGCTTCCTACGCACGCTCACACGCGTGTAGCCATGCGTGGGAGCGAGACAGAGAGCTCCCACGCACGGTCACATGAGTGTGACCAGTGTGAAAGCCTCCTACGGATTTAAAACCCTTGTTCGCCCACTCCACGCCATTTTGCCCCAAAACCTATTTTTCTCTTCTCTTCTCCACGCAAGGTGAAACCAAACTCAAGGTTTGAACATATCTTTTACTTTTTACCTTCAAAGAAGATCAAATACATCACCATCAAGGTAATTTCTCATTTTTTTTAACTCTTTATCCTTGAATATTCATGAGTTTGGTAGTACTTAAATGTGAAATTTATTCTACATTCCCTTGCATGATTTTGAATGTTTTGAATGTTTAAATTGGTTTATAATACTTCATAGAACTATCCTCTGATGTTTTCTTTCATTATTGATGGTTACATTGATGGATTGTTATATATTTTTGAGCTTCAAGTGTGAACACCATTGATGAACAAATGGGTTTGTTAAATTTCTTGTTTAAATTATGAAATTGATGCTTGAATTGATGAATAAACTTGTTGTAGAACTATTATATGCCATCAATTTGACTTTTCACATGCTACATTGCCCAAATTGAATTTTTAATTTCAAACCCTAATTTTGAATTTGGGAAAGAAGATGAAGTTGACTTTTTGAAATTCTTGACTTTTGTAGTTGACTTCTTATTTGACTATCAAATTGATATATCTTATGATGAATTTATGCATGTGTGTGATAATGGAATGATACTGTTGATATTCTTATGCTAGAATTGTCCAAAATATAGGGGAAACTATGGCGAAATTTTCAAAAATTCTTAGCCCTATATGTTTGTAATCCATTATTTTGACAAGAAATTTTACACAATTATAACGGTGACTTATTCAAAAACCAATTACCATGAATGATTAATTTCTATAATATGTAGGATGGGACGCTCGAAGGAAATTGCGAAGAAATCAAAGCATGATCAGGGAGAATCGAGTCGATCGAGGACACGGTAGCAAGCTACAGCTCAACAGGCTACGCAGGAGCCGGGGTCAAGGTCATTACGACACTTGACACCCATCCAACTTACAACAGTGGATAATATAAAGGGAAGCAGCTTTCTGTTGGCCGTCACTTCGACGATAACATTTTAAAAGAGTTCGGTTGTTTGGACGAAGTAAATAGGCTTCTTAGGCACCCACAGCTCCGCTATCTGTTTGAGTGGAGAGGACCCACCTATGCGCCTGTCACTTATGAATTCTTGGCGACCTTGGAAATTCGAAAGGAGGTCAACAATGCAAGAGAGTCTATTTCGTTCACTCTATTCGGCAACCACTACTGCATGTCTATCAACACTTTGGGTGTTACGCTCGGTTTCCATGATGCAGTAAGCGTCTCCATGCCATATTTCAAAGACTTCAAGGAGGATTTTGATTCATACACAGTTGCTAGACAATATTGGAGAAGCATCACAGACAATGCCCCATACAACTCTTCAAACTTGAAGGCAAACCTCATCACCCGCAATGCTCTGAAGGCTATCAGATTAGCCTTTGCTATAAATCTCTCAGGCAGAACCACAAATCGCAACAAGGTATACAAGCAGGATCTGTTTTACATGTGGTACATGGAGAATGAGGTTGGCATCAACATGGGCGTTCAAGCTAGAAAGTGGCTCCAGACCTAGCAAAAGTCTAAGGTTCAGACTATGTTTATTGGACCTTTCATTACTAAACTATGCTTCAGGTTGGGACTATTGGACCGGTTGATGGGAGAAAGAGCTGAAGGTTGCACAATTTCTTTCTCCGTGGGTGAGTTCTTTGCCGCAAAATTAAAGCTTGGAGGTGATGATGCACCTGATCTAGAGGCTTCTAATGATGATGATGATGAGGACGAGGAAGAGAATGAGGAGGAGGATGATGCACATGAGCAAGGCCCTACTCCCATGGATTGGGCCACGACGCAGAACTTTCATAGGCAGCTCCATGAGGAACAAATGAACTACTAGCGTGAGCAGCATACATGTCAAGAAGGCCACTTCACATCCATCTCCGCGAGACAGGATGTCCACACTGAAGACCTCAACCGCATGAGACAGGCGGTGGAGGACAATGATAGGAGAATTGCTGCTCTTGAAGATAGATTCGATAGGCAATTCCAGCCCTTCGGTGATGACTGATGCCTTCCTTCGATTTTTCTCAATCTTGACCTATTGACATTTGATACTGAGTTCCTTGACAGTGGTTACTATGGTTGCTAGCCCCATCTAAACATTCGGATCCCTATGCGCGGGGTTCCGACTTTTATTTCTTTTATTTCTTTATTATGCTTTACTTATCTTTATCGCTTTATGATATTTAATTTCCAACTGCTTTACTTTTCTGTATTTTTATTCGAATAATTCTACTTATTTACATGCTTTATTATCTACGTTTATGCTTTTATCAATCACCCTTTCGCAGCACTAAATGTGGATTTTAGATGCCACACTTGAAATATGAACAACTAGTATGTCAGCAAGCATCTTTGATAAAACTTTAAACTTTGCACTATTATCTTTCCACCACTCCAAAGCACAAGAAGAAGAAGAAGGAGAAGAAAAAAGAAGCCACACTTGAAATAGGAACAACTAGTATGTTAGCAACCATCTTTGATAAAACTTTAAACTTTGTACTATTATCTTTCCACCGCTCCAAGTCACAAAAAGATGAAGAAGAAGAAGAAGGAGGATGAATAAAAATATTTTCCTCAAGATAAGTCTCCAACTCTGATTTCGTAAGAGGAACTGATTGACTTTGGTAGACCATAGTCAATAACTCTTGCATCCCTTTATCCATTTGTTGTACACCATCAACCACAGTGGTGCTTTTAACATCAAATTCACTGGTAGAGGAAACATCTTGACTATACAAGTTCACATAATCAATATATAATTCTTCTAATGCCCTTTTCACCTTTTCCACATTCCTTTCAACATCACTTTGTGTTTTATACAATAAGGAAAAACTTATCTTAATGCCATTTAATTTCACCATTTGATCTAAAACACATGCAATAGCCATTAAAAAAAATTACATTGCCCCTAATATTTATGAAATGTTTGTTTCATAAGTATTGCCATCTCACTCATGAATATGTCAAAAGACTCAGATGCATTATCAATAACCTTTTTCACCATTTGAACTTCAGCAAGATACAAGTTAGAAGTAGAGTAATCACTACCTGGGATGACATGAGAGGCATCATTTAAAACCTCTAGAAGTTGACAAACCTTCTCAATCTTGTTCCAATCATCAAATGATGATGCATACTTATAATGTGGATCTTTTTCATTATAATCTGAAAAGACATGCTAAATTTAATTGCAGTGCACAACATCAAGAATGTGGAGTTCCATCTTGTTAGACAATCAAGAATAAGTTTCGTTTCTTTTAATCATTTTAATTCAACAACTTCTTGAAATGACTTTAGCCTTGCATATGAAGAATTTATAAATTTGACACTTTTACCAAGTACCAACTTACTACTCAATGACATTTTTTCTTTCAAACTTCTTGCACAAGAGTCGTTGTAATATGCATTGTTAATAGTTACTGAGAATATTTTATTCTCAATACCCCATCCCCTAAAACACTTGAAAATAAAATTTGTTATATCTTTTCCCCGTCGAGGAGGATACACTTTGACAAAATCCAGAACTCTCTTCTAAAGGTTCCAACTTGCATCAACAAAATGACCTGTCGCAACTATATATGCATTGAACTACTTGGTGACTTGACTTCCACATGTCTATTGTAATGCTAAACTTAATTACATCACTCAAAATCTTTTAATTCCATTTTTGGTCCTATATTTATAGGTGATAGTTCATTTTTAGTCACTTTTTATCAAAAAATTCACATTTGGTCCTAGTATTATTGTGGCATGACCAATTTTGGTCATCTGTCATTTGGTTATCCTCTAAATTGTTTTGTTGATAGATGACAAAAAATGGTCATACCACAATAATACTAGGACCAAATGAGTATTTTCTGATTAAAAAGGAGTAAAAGTGGATTGTCACCTATAAATTTTGAACAAAAATGGAATTAACTCAAATCTTTTTCAAAGTATTCTTTTCAGCTTTATACAATTGCAAACAATCGCTTCTTGATAGTACAAGTGACTTTTATGAAATTCAATTTTGCATATTTAAAACCCCACATCAACCCTTCATCCTCTACCATGCTAAATGGTTGCTCATGCACCATGATTGCACTAGCAATAATCTCTCTCATAATTTTCATTGGAGTATTTAGCACCATGATTGCACACTAGTTTCATTATAACAATATTAAAGTAATCATTTTAATTTTACTACAGTTTCATTTGACAATAATGTGTTCTATTTTTTAGTTTCATTTTCCACACATAGTAGTTTCATTATAATAACAGTACTAAACTATCATTTTAATTATACTACAGTTTCATTCGACAATCATGATCAACACAACAATGCGTTGACAACAGGGGCGGAGCCACCTGGTTCTTGCAGGGGGCCATGCCCCACCCCCTCCCTCCCCCCCAAAAAAAAAAACAAATTTGTATTATATAGCAATGTTTGTTTTGTGGCAACTGGCCCCCCTCACCAAAGTGAAAAGCTTCTAGAGTTGTTACCTGTTAGACAAAAAAAATTATAATTATATAATAATGTTTGTTTTGTGGTCACTGCCCCCCTCACCAAAGTCAAATATCTTCTCCATATAAATTCCAAAAGCTTCCAAAGCAAGCTGCTACCTGCTACCATCACTTGGTTCACTCCATTGTGCGAGAGGCAAGAACTCCGAATCTTCGATCGTCCAGTCCAAACTATCTAGTGGCTTTACCAATTACCAAGTTCGTCTCTCTCTCTCTCTCTCTCTCTCTCTCTCTCTCTCTCTCTCTCTCATTTCTCTTATCTTAATCATTTTTAAATTGTGATTAATGGTTTTACATTCTCCGTAGGGACCGAAGGCCGCAACTCGGAGTCTCGTACACTAAAAAATCGTCACTGTCTAGCTCCCATCCTCCACCGTCATCACCGAGCAAAATTTCAGCAAAGCAGGTATCAAGTAATGCAATCACATATTAATTTCCCTATTTTTCGAAATGCCAAGTGTTTCATTTAAATGATACATACTCTGAAATTTAACATTACCTATTTTGTGGTATGTTTATCAGTTATGAATTATGATCTTCATCTTTCTAAACTTATAACTACTTGTCTACTTATAATGGTGAAATGATTTTCACATTTGTGTTTATTATATATATATAGTTGTTGAAGCCTTGAAAGAAGATGGAAATCAGAGATAGCCTATTGAATCACTGAAAATAGATTCTCCTTCTTTCATGAGATCATATTCTTGATCTCTATATCAATATAGAACCCCTGAGAAAAGAGCAAAGTGATCAAATTTTGGTCTGAGAAAGATAGTTTTAGAACAAAAAGATTGTACAATGAGAAAAGAGCAAAGTACTCCTAATATTTTTTTTTTTTTACTTTTTTTTGTTTTATATAAGTGATAATTATGAATTTATTTAATAAATGGCATGCAAATTATGTTTCTCTTTTGTATTTATAGTATAGTCTAAACAATTAAGGAATCCCAAGATGTATGTGTTTGCATGTTGGGTTTTATGGTTCATGATTTTGCACAAGGGTAGTTATTCTGTGAACACTGGAAATACTAAGGTCATTATTTGAGAGTGTTTAATTTATTTTTCATGCATGTGTTATTCTGTGGACATTGGATAGTGGATTGCTATCTAGTTAGCTTTTTAATTTGCAAATGGAATACATATCAATGGTGCTTAATATAATAAATAAAATATAATTTTGCTACCAAAATCTTTGAATTTCTACTACTTTAATCTCGGTCTAATTATTCTTTTTTTTTTTTCTTTTTAGTTAGTTTAATTGACTTGGCAAAAAATTATCAGTGTGGAAGATTGAGTTGTAAAGAAAAAGACACAAAGAAATGATCTTTTCTTTAAAAGAAAGAATTATGAAGATTTAACATTTCAAGTGAATCCATCTGCAAGTATTGAGCCATTGAATTTTGAAAGTCATCTTGAAAAATCTCAAAGAGTTGAAGTCAATGAGAAGTTTGATATTCAAGCGTTAGAACGTGATCCGGGATTGAGAATACCAATATGGAAGTGCCCATTGGCAAGCGTGATGAAGTTAGGAGAGCTTATATCAAGGCCGACACATATCAATGTTTTCTTTCAAAGTATCCAAAATCGAGAGAAAAGCATCCTCGTAGTTTTCAAGCATCTTGGTTTAAGTTATTCCCTTCTTGGTTAGAATATTCTCCTAGTAAAGATGCAGCATTTTGTCTACCATGTTATTTGTTTCATACTAAAGATGGACCTTCCAGATTGGATGTTTTTACTATCAATGGTTTTCGTTCATAGAAGAAAGTTAGAGATGGAACAAATTGTTCTTTTTAGTACATATTGGGAAAGATCTACATCCCCGCACCAAAATGCCGAGAAATCTTATGCGGATCTCATGAACCAACAATCACACATTGCACAACATATTAAGAAATTCACATCTCAACAAATAGTAGAGAATAGACTTCGCTTGAGAACTTCAATTGAGGCAACCATATGACTTGCATTTCAGGGATATTTTTTTGAAGGTCATGATGAGTCAATAACATCAATGAACCGTGGAAAATTTTAGAGCTATTGAGTATCATTGCCTCTTTTAATGATGAAGTAACAAAAGTTCTTGATAAAGCTCTACGAAATGCATCATATACATCATCAACAATACAAAAGCATATTTTGCAAGTGTTGGCAACTAAAGTAAAAAGTGCTATCCGAGAAGAAATTGGAGATGCAAAGTTTTGTATCATTGTTGATGAAGCTCGAGATGAATCAAAGAAGGAACAAATGTCAATTGTTTTGAAATTTGTTGATAGAGATGGCTTTATACAAGAACGTTTCTTTGGAGTTGTTCATGTTAAGGACACTAGTGCATCAACATTGAAAGAAAGTAGCTTTTCTATCTTATCTCGTCATAACCTTGATGTTCAAAATATTTGGGGATGAGGTTATGATGGTGCAAGTAACATGCGTGGAGAATGGAATGGATTGAAAGCTTTAATCTCGGATGAATGTCCTTATGTTTATTATGTTCATTGTTTTATATCGATTGCAATTGGCATTAGTAACTTCATTAAAGGAAGTCATCTCTGTCCATCATTTTTTCACCAAGTTGAACTCCATTATAAATGTTGTTGGGCTTCATGTAAGCGCAATGACCAGTTAAAAGCTGCTCATGCCTCAAATATTGCTCATTTGCTTAGTATTGATGAGCTTGAAAGTGAGAGGGGCCTTAACCAAATTGGTTCTTTATAAAGCCCGGGTGATACTCGCTGGAGTTCTCATTTGAAATCTATATCAAGTTTAATGAGAATATTTAGTGCAACATGTGAAGTTTTACTTAATATTATTGAAGATGGAACTACACATGCTCACCGTGGAGATGCCGATGCAGCTTATGAGGTACTCACTTCTTTTGAATTTGTATGCAATATGCATCTCATGAAAAAGGTTCTGAAGATTTCTAATATGCTTTGCCAAGCTTTGCAACTTCAATCTCAAAATATATTGAATGCAATGCATCTTGTGTCATCTACTAAATTGCTTATTCAAACTTTAAGAAATAGTGGATGTGATGAATTAGTTGCAAGTGTGAAGTCTTTTTGTGAAATTGTCAATATAAGTATATAATTGTGCTGGATTTTGATGCTCATCAATATATTGCAAGAAGAGGAAGGGCTAGACATCAACAAGATGAATTAACAATTGGGCATCATTACAAAGTTGATATTTTTAATGCGGTGATCGATTCTTAGTTGCAAGAGTTGAGTAATAGGTTTGATGATAAAGCAATTGAGTTAATTATTCTCAGTTCATCGTTGGATCCAAAATAGATGTGTATATTATTCAGAATTGATGATGTTTGCAAGTTGGAAGAGAAATTTTACCCACGAGACTTTGAAGATTATGAGATTTTGCAATTGAGAATGCAACTTGAACATTTCGAACATGTGCAAAAACTTCCTGATTTTAGAACAGTAGAAAGTATTTCTGATCTATACCAATGGTTGGCAAAAATTAGAAAATCGAACATCTATTCTCTTGTGTTCAGAGTAGTAACTCTCATTCTCACACTTCCAGTATCTACAGCTACTACAAAATCTTTTTCTGCCATGCATATAGTCAAAACTACACTTCGTTACAGGATGGAAGACGAATTTCTTAGTGATTGTTTATTAGTATATATTGAAAAGCAAATTGCGAAACAATTTAGTATAGATTCAATTATAGATGATTTTCGTGACATGCAAGAGAGACGGTCTAAATTTTAGTAGATTTGTAATATAATGATGTATTTGGAATATGTTAAATGAATATTAATGTATTTCATTATTCTTTCTTAAATCGTGATTAGCCCTCCGCATTCTTTAATCCTGGCTCCACCCCTGGTTGACAGTATATAACAACTGCATTGCTAGTACCAATTCACTTCTACTTCTTTTCTTAAAAAGATATTTTTATCTACGTCATTAAATAAAAAAATTGAAGATGAAAACAAAAACAAAATGATGAGGAATTCTGGACAGATGTCGAAAGAGAAGCTTTTGAGTTGGCCGTTGAGAGCTAGACAATCAGCAAAAACACAATACTTTCATAGGAGGATGAGGAATCCAAACTTAAACTGGAATATGGGGTGTGATTTGAATTATTTCATTTGCGTTTCTGATTCTTAATTTGTTTGTGTGTTCATCATTCTCACTATGAGTGAAAGAATCAGAAGCTATAGAGTGCCTGCTATTGCTAAGCCGTCTGGAATACAAAAGACCATCAAATTCAGTCCATGAATCTGCAAGAACGATAAAGATTAAGATACAATAACAAGAACGATAAAGAAAACAAATGAAGTCAAGGTAAGAGAAAAGATTCAATAAAAATATTCAAAGAGAAATCAAAGAAAAGTAAGGGGAGAGTGTTAGGAATAAAATTGTAATAGTTTTGATGAGCCAATTTGTATTTTTAGAAATCCCCTATTTTATTTTTAGAGTGTAGAATTTGGACCCGAAAGGCAAGACTTGACAATAGTTTGGTTCGAATTATTGTCTTATAGAGTTCATTTTATTATGACTCTTGTAAGTCATTTACTTCCACTATACACATGAGTATACATGATCCAATGGACAAGGCTTATTTATCGTTGCTAGAAGACTCAAGTTCGAATCCTATTGAAGACATTTTAAGCTTTGGAAAGCAAGGATTGGAGCTAGTAGTATCACGACTAAAAAGTCAAGGTTTTAGTCAAATGGAGCAACTCTTGGAGGAAGTTTGGTCAATGGAGGAAGTTGAGTCAAAGTGGAGAGGAACTTCAAGATTCACTATCTCTACGCCTTACTCTATGCCATGCTAAGAAGAGTCAAATACATTTAGTTGATGAATATGATCGAATGAGCTGAAACGGAGAAATGGTTAAAGACTTGAGTATGCATCCAAAGGTCCAGCGTTCAAATCCTACTTGCTACACTTTATTAACAAAGGAAGAAGCTTGGGAGCAAGTTACACGGCCAAAGTCTTTGGAGCTTATTTTGGTCAATAAATCTTCCAATGGAGCTAGTTTGGTCAATGGAGGAACACAAAGTCAAAGTGGAGGAACTTGGCATGGATTACACACGCATAAACTATACATGCGTAAAGGTTACTCTAAAACAATTTGGAAACAACTTATGGAGCAACCTAAAGTGGAATTTACACTTAACCATTTTTGCATGGTTCAAGTTTATTCCAGTACGTGATATAATGAACCAGGAGAAATCTGAAGATGGTGATTTTCTGAAGATCATTGTTTATACTCAAGCAAGAATCACCCGGAAAATATTTTGAAAGATCAACTTGCCCAAGATCAAAAATCAAGAGCACAACAAAGTCAAAAATATCAAGCTCAGAAGGATACACAGTCTGCAATATCAAGCTGAGAAGGCAACAAAGTCAAGATTGGAGGCTACAAGTTTCAAGAATCAATCAAGCCGTAAAAGAAGACTTTGTGAGCAATTACAGATGTAATTTGTCAAAAGTTACCAGCGACATTAAATGTGCAGATCAAATTGGAGATTTTATCAGATCAATTTGGCAAGTTATCAGATCAACGGTATGGTCATTAAATGAGAAGGTATGGCCATCAAGATCAGATTGGAATGGCCAATCAGATCAAGTGAACGTTCAAAATTTGAATGTTCATAACGGGCAAATAATTCTTTGAATTATAAGAAGCCCAAGAAGACTTGAAGAACAGCAAGAGATATACATACGAAACTGTGAAGAGGCAATAACAGCGATCGGATTTACAACGAAAAATACAGAGTGCTGAGATATTGAGCTATACACGAGAGATTTCAAGTCTTAGAAAAAGAAATCTTTATTTCTTTAGAACAAAAGTTGTATCTCTACCGAGGGTAGAAAGGAGTGTAGCTGGGTGCGTAACACTCGGGTGAACTAAGTGCAGCTTTGTGCGTACCACTTAGTTGGGAACGTAGCTTTGTGCGTAGCGTTCGGGAACGTAGCTTTGTGCGTAGCGTTCGGGGAGCGTAGCTTTGTGCGTAGCGCTCGTGAGCTTAGCTGGGTGCGAAGAGCTCGTGGTTGAGTGTAGCTTTGTGCGTAGCACTCGGGAGTTTCACTATTGTATCTGGGTGATTGAAGATAGTGGAAACCTTCCTTGGAGCAAGGAAGAAGTGGACTAGGAGAATTACACCATCTCCGAACCACTATAAATCTCTGCCTCTCATTTACTTTACTGCACTTTACATATTTGCATGTTTTAACATACTAACCCTTTACGTACTGTGTTGAGCATATCATCTGGGTTTGTGTGTTCCCACGTTCGCATGTGGCTCAAACTTTGCATACTTGTTCTTTGAGTTGTTCTAAGTATTTCCAACGTTTTGCATGCGAGTTATCTCTTCAGTTTTACGTAGTTTCGTTCTATAGCACTTTACCGTACGATTTTCCGCTGCGGATTTCAAGTTGAATTTATTCACTTGGAATCACTCTGGTTGAAGTGTTATAAAGTTTTTAATTGTTTGAAAAGTCTATTCACCCCCCCCCCTCTAGACTTTTCCCACCCTATCGGGACCAACAAGTGGTATCAGAGCGGTTGTCTATTGAGTCAATATTTGACTGCTAGGCAGATCTCATAACCTTCAAAATGAAGAGAGACTTGGCTCCGAACCTATTATTTTCATTAGACAAATTTGATGATTGGAAAATACGTATGCAGGTACATCTATCTACGCTACATGATGAGATGTGGGAAGTCATTACCAGCGGTCCGATCAAAATTCATAAAGCCAATACCGCAACCGCACAGACGAGCACGACACCGCAAAATATTCCTAAACCCAAAGAGGAATGGACTCCTAAAGATAGACAACGAAACAACTTGGACAACATCGCCAAGGATATTCTATTCAAAGCTATCGACGATGCAACGTTTCCAAAGGTCTGAAAATGCAAAACCGCAGAAGATGGTTGGCAAACACTAGTCAAAATGGGCGAAGGAGACGAGCAAGAAAAGGAGAACAAACTCACAATAGCATTAAAGAAATTTGAGGATTTCAAAATGCTAAATGGTGAAAGCATAGCCGAAATGGAAGCAAGATTTATTAAAATTTTGGGAGAAATTACTGATCTTGAAAAGGAGATTGATCAGAAGGAAATATCACTCAAAATCCTACGTGGGCTACCATCAAATTGGGACATGAAAGTCACAGCCATGCGAGACCATAGGGATCTCAAGACTCTTACCACCGACAAGCTCTTTAGTGATCTAAAAGCTTATGAGTTTGAGATGAAATCAAGAAAAGACGAAGAACGCGAAGAAAGAAATACCGCGCTAGTCACCGAACAACCGTCTACATCGAGGTCAGTGGATAACAGTGAATTTTTATCTGACGAAAATTTTGCTTTGTTTGTTAGGAAATTTAAGAAGTTCATGAGGAAAAAGAACAACAAAAATTATCCTCAAGCCAGCACACCCAGATGGACGAAAAAGGAAGTTCCAGATGCAAACTTGTGTTACAATTGTAGAAAGCCAGGACACTTTATGGCAGAATGTCCTTATCCAAGAGTGAGCAAAAACCAAGGTGATAATGCTCAGGAGGACACCAAGACAAAAGAAAGAAGATTCAAGAAAGACAAAAGAAAAGCATTAATTAGTGACCCATTTGAGACAAGTGATAGTGATAAGTCATCTAGTGGAGAAAGTGACACCTCAAAGGATGACAATGCTTTATTCTGCATGGATGTTTCAAGTAGTTCATCAACTCAAGACTTATGCTTAATGGCGCATGAAGTTGAAGAAGATGAGGTAACATCTAATTCTTTTGATTCTACAAGTACTTCTTTTTCTAGAGAGTTCCTCTCTCAATTTATGAGGGAATGTCAGACCGCAATTTATGAGGGAACTCGAAGAGCGCAATAAATTTTTGATTCTTGAAAAAGATGAAATAAATGAAAAATTGCAAAATGCTCTGTCCGAGGTGAAAGAATTGAAGGCTAAAGTTATTTACCTTCAAGAAGAGTGTAAATCAAGAGAAGTGAGAGAACACAACCTCAGGGGAGTAATAGCCACATTTACTCATTCATCCAAAATAATGGATAAAATGGTAAATATGCAGAAACCCTCAGGAGATAAAACCGGTTTGGGTTATGATCCATCGTGTTCTCAAGCCTCTCAGAAGTTGACCAATTCTACTACAACTTTAGATAATAAAGTGCAAGTGGTGAAATTTGTCAAAGGTCAAGATTGCACAGTGAGACAAGGAATTGGTTATCAAAAAATTGCCAAAAATAATACTGTTGGGCCGAAGCCTCATTTGCGAAATATTTCGCCCAATCAGTTCAAAAGGCAAAGTTTTGTTCCCTTAAGGAAATATTCCAATGAGTTTAGTGCAAAACAACATTTGAAAAAGGGGAGATTTTCGAATGGTGGGCCAGAGAGATTTTATCGCTCTGAGCAATATTACAAAGAAATTAAACCATGGGTAAAATCAAGGTTTAATTCCTTTAAGGTCTCTTCCCAAGTGCCTAAACATCGAGTCAGTTTTCAAAACCAGGCACCAAAAGTCTTTTCCAAAATTAGTTACGATTATAAAGTCAACAGTGGTTACAAATCACCTTTACTTGGTTCAGTAAGGACAAGGTGGATTTGGGTACCAAAAATCACTAACCCCCAAGGACCCAAGCAAATCTGGGTACCTAAAAATGTTTAATTTGTTTACAGGAAGTTTGGTACTTCGATAGTGGATGTTCACATCACATGACTGGAATAAATCTATTCTAGTGAATTTTAAGAATATCGAAGGACCAAAAGTAGTTTTTGGAGGAAAAGATCGATACGGCCAAACCAAAGGAATCGGAACAGTTGAACGCAACGGATTAAAAATCGAAGACGTGTCTTACGTGGAAGGTCTCAAGTTCAACCTCTTCAGTACAAGTCAATTCTGCGACAAAGGATATTTAGTGGAATTTTTCAAAGACAAATGTCTAGTGAAAAATGAAACTACTGGAGAAATTGTACTACAAGGAACGAGAAAGAGGAACATGTACGTTGTTGATTGGTCTACAACAAAGGAATCAATATGCCTAGTTGCCAACAACACAAATGCTACAAGCTGGGAATGGCACAAGAAGCTGAACCATCTAAATTTCAAAACTATCAACAAGCTAGCAGCAAATGATCTAGTCAGAGGTCTACCCAAAATAGTCTACAAGAAAGATCAGATTTGCGATGCATGTCAAAGAGAAAGCAAATCAAATCTTCATTCAAATCAAAGTCACAGGAATCATCATCAAGACCCCTTAGTCTACTACACATGGATTTATTTGGTCCAGTAGACCCAGTAAGTATGAGTGGTAAGAAATATACACTTGTTATTGTTGATGACTTTTCCAGGTACACATGGACTATTTTTTTCAACAAGAAAAATGAAGTTGAAAGGAAACCGCACGAGTAATGATTACAGCAGCCGACTTACCGAAACGGTTTTGGGCAGAAGCAATTAATACTGCTTGTTACACCCAGAATAGAAGCCTTATCAACAAGCTGCACAACAAAACACCATATGAATTATGGAAAGGGAGAAAACCTAACCTTAGCTATTTTCATTCTTTTGGATGCAAATGTTTTGTACTCAATAATGGCAAAATCTATCTGAAAACTTTTGATGAGCGTGCAGATGAAGCTATATTTCTTGGATATTCATCTACCAGCAAAGCATTCAGAGTATGGAATAAATCGACGATGGTGGTAGAAGAATCAATTCATGTCGTATTCGACGAATCGTCAAAAGTCAAGGAAATTGAGGATCCAAAAATTGGTAATAATGTTCCAAATAATTTTATTATTACTAATGAAGCTTCAAGAGACAATGTTTTACAGGGATTAAAAGATCTGGAAATTAAAGACTCTAATATTGAGCAAAATGGCGCACAAGGCGCAGGAAATTCAAGAAATGAAGTAGAGGAAGTTGTAGAGCAAGTTGGGGTGGAAGTTGATACAAGGGATGGAGTGGAACCTATAGAGGAAGTTGTGGAGGAAGTTGGAGTTAGTGGTGGGACCCAAAGTGAACCCACTAACTTTCCCTCTCTCTCTACACGTGAAGATGACTCCATTATGCCACTCACTTCACAAAACAATTTTCAACCAGATTTAAGATGGCTCAAAAATCATCCACATGATTTAATTATTGGAGATGTGCATGAAGGCGTGAAAACCAGATCAGCCGCAAGAGATGCAATGTTTTCGTGTTTCCTGTCTCAGATTGAACCGAAGGAGATAGATGAAGCTTTAAGTGATCCTAGTTGGATTGAAGCCATGCAAGAAGAGCTGAATCAATTTCAAAGAAATGACGTATGGGAGCTTGTTCCAAGACCAGGCAATTACAATGTAATCGGTACAAAATGGGTCTTCCGGAACAAAGCAAACGAGGATGGCACCATTGTTAGGAATAAAGCAAGATTGGTCGCAAAAGGTTATTCACAAGAAGAAGGAATAGATTTTGATGAGACGTTTGCGCCAGTGGCAAGACTAGAAGCAATCCGCATTTTCCTAGCATATGCAGCATACAAGAATTTTACAGTCTACCAAATGGACGTAAAAAGCGCATTTCTGAATGGTTTACTTGAAGAGGAAGTATACGTTGAGCAACCACCCGGATTTGAGGAAAAAGATGATGTTGACAAAGTCTATAAACTAAAGAAGGCATTATATGGGTTAAAACAAGCACCTCGAGCTTGGTACGATACCCTGTCAATGTTCTTAATTAGTTGTGGTTTTACCAAAGGACTAGTTGACAAAACCTTGTTTAGAATTCAAGAAAATAATCATATTTTATTAGTACAGATTTATGTTGATGACATTATTTTTGGAAGTACTGATAAATCTTTATGTGAGAAATTTTCTAAGCTCATGCAGAACAGGTTTGAGATGAGCATGATGGGAGAATTGAACTACTTCCTTGGACTACAAGTTAAACAAATGAAGGAAGGAATTTTCATAAATCAAGCCAAGTACACCAGAGACTTAATCAGAAAATTTGGCTTAGAAGGAAAAAGCTCAGTCAAAATTCCCATGAGTACAGCACAACGATTAGATAAAGATGACGAAGGAACGGACGTTGACCCTACAATCTACCGAGGAATGATTGGATATTTGCTATATCTCACTGCGAGTAGACCAGATATATCTTACTCAGTGGGTGTATGCGCGAGATTTCAGTCAAAGCCGAAAAACAGTCATCTTGATGCTACGAAGAAAATCATTCGATATCTCAAAGGAACAATCAATGTTGGATTATGGTATCCAAAGGAAGGTAATTTTGAACTAACCGGATATTCAGATGCAGATTTTGCAGGTTGCAAAATTGATCGTAAAAGTACCTCCGGAACGTGCCAGTTCTTAGGGGAAAGGTTAGTTTCATGGTTCAGTAAGAAGCAAAACTCCATTGCAACAAGCACAGCCGAAGCCGAATACATCGCAGCAGGGAGTTGCTGTTCGCAAATTTTATGGATGAAGCAACAGTTGAAGGATTACGGAATTAATTGCGAGGACGTTAGTATTTTCTGTGATAATACTAGCGCGATTGCGATTTCACAAAATCCTGTACTTCATTCACGAACAAAGCATATCGACGTACGACATCATTTTATCCGCGACCACGTCGAAAAGAAGGATTTAAGGATCGATCATATCCCTACAGAAAATCAAATCGCAGATATTCTCACAAAACTGTTGTGTGAATCTCGCTTCGCAACCTTAAGGCACGAAATGGGGATGATCGAAATCAGCTAAGTATTTTATTTTATGCAATTTATTTTATTTTAACTGTATGTGGCATGAATATGTGATCCTAGCAAAGCTATGTTTTTATTGTTTTTACAAGTGTGCTTTACGTGTTGCTTGCATAGCATGTGTGTATTTAATTTTCACCTGCTTGTGTTTTTACTGTGGTGAGTCACCCTTACACGTGTGTTTTGCATGCAGTAGAAATGATTGTGTTTCACATGCCTCTTATCTGTTTTAGATAAAATTGTTTTTGGATAGTTTGGTAATTTTATTTTTCGTGTGACCCTACATGCTTGTACCTTCTTATTTTGTTTTTAGCATATGATTGCTCCTATAAAATAAATGGTATTGCATAGTTTTATTTTTGCATGGGACTGTTCACGTGAATAATCTTGAGCTATCCAAGTCAATAAAACACCCGTCTTTTGACCAAGAATGACTTATAATAGCCGAATCATCTTCTCAAAATTCCAAAAACACCCTTTTTCGGCCAAAGGAGTGGATTTTTAATAGAAGGGCATTGTGGTAATTTTACCCTTATCTAGCATTTATAAAGATCTCTTCTCTCTCTTTCCACCCAAACCCAAATCAAATCCCAAACCCTTCATCTTCCTCACCACTCTCACGCACCACCATAGCCAAAGAGTTTCAAAAATTCCTAAATCCTACACCAAAAATCATACCCACTCCAAATCAATTCCATAAATGGATTCTACTCAACCCAACTCTCCTATTCAACCCCAACCCATTGCAATAAATCCACACGTCTCCAAAGTCACGCAAGCCTATCTACTCGAGAATGGAGATTTTCTTAACAAGGCTAGGGATAAAGACTTTGCTCAAGCATTACTCAATGGAATGGAACAAAGCAATCTACTAAAGGTATGCAACTATCATTTTCAAGGAGCCTTCATAGATGCATCTTTACAGTTTTTCGAGCATGCTTCGCACGCGAATGGTGTGATTTCATCTTTTGTGAATGATACTCCTGTGGAGGTTGTTGCTAGTGATATTAGGGATGTCTATGCTTTTCCTGAGAATGCTTTGCCTGTTGATGATATTGTGTTTGATCTTGATGAATTTTGGAAAATTGTGCGTGTGAATGAGATGAAAGTTGTCCCGGATTTTTCTGGATACAAAGTGGAGTTGAGATGGGAATTTGAGTTGTTGGCGGATGTGATACAGAAATGTGTGTATCAACTGTTAGGAGAAAATGACAAGTTATCTCTCAAATACGCCCGAGCAATGTATGCCGTGTTCCACGGGATAAGCGTAGACTGGAGTAGATCTATGTTTGAGAGGTTGTGTCACTTTGTGAAGGCTAAAGGGCATGTAGGATATGGCCTTTTAGTGTGTGAAATTCGAAGGAGGAAAGGAGTGAGAGTTGGTGCAGTTAAAGGCTTGACTAGAGACAATTTTGTGTTGAAAAGGAACAAAAAGAGAAAACCAAGGGAAATGGAGTGTGTGACTCAAGGAGAAGGTAGTTCCCGTCCAAGAAGAGAGGATATTGTTGATCTCAATTTGCCTAGTCAAGGAGGAACAAATCTAGAAGTTGTTGGAATTGCCGAAGAGTTTAGGGTTGGTGATGTCGAAGGTGTTTGTGTTGCCGAAAGGGATGAGCCGAGAACAACATTGAGTCAAGTTCTTGAGAGTGTTGGTCTAAACACTCCAAGTGAAGGATTGGTACGTGGAAATGAGGAAGATATTGAGGAGGAACAAGGAAATTTTCATGTGCACTTTGAGGAGGATGCCGAAACTAGAGGAGAAATTCCATCTTTTGAGAATGTTGTTGAACCATCTTTGGAGCAAGTTGGAGAGCAACTTGGAGAGGAACCCATGGAGCAAGTTGAAGAGCAACATGTAGAGCATGTTGTGGAGGAAATTGGAATTCAAGTGGGGAGCTCAAATGCCGTACAAAATGACAATTTTGAAAATTTAAGGAATGAATTGGAGCAACAATTTGAGCATATAAAGGATGGTTTCGAAGAATTCAATGAGAGATTGGAAAATTCCACCAAGGCTACAAATGACAAAATTCAAGCCTTGAGTGACAAAATGAATGAATTTGATAAGAAAGTTGCACGAATCAACCCAGTATTGCGTGATGAGGTCACGGCACTCAAAGCCGAATGGAGTGTGAATTTTCAGAAGGATAAAGCCGCCATGACAGAAATAATCCAAGCGCAAAAAGGAGAAGTTACCATTTTAAAAGGCATGTACACGCATCAGATGAAACAGTTGGAAGAAATAAGGAAAATTGTTGACAATTTCTGCAAAGTCCAAAACAAAGAAGTCCAGAAAGTTAGAGAAGAAAATGCAACAATTTATGGGACTTATAACTCATTGGTTGATTTGCTGCATGATATGGCCAAGGACATCAAGGAGCTCAAAGGGAAGCAAGAGGAAAGTTTATCTCTTGATCGTGAGATACGGGTGCAACAAAAGGCAGATGCTTACTTTTTCCCGAGGATTTTAGATGCTGCCAAAACAGGGGGAAGAAGAATGGTCAATCAATTTGGCCAAGCTGGTTCGAGTTCCACCGCAACTACACAGGGGGAACGAACACATGGGGAAGGTGTACAATCAAGTTTTAAAATTTTTGCTAACCCCGCAGGAAATGCATTTTCTACCTTTACAGCCCCGAGGCAGCCAAGCCAACCAAACACACCCGCGATGACTGATCAGGAGCGTGAAGATAGATTGGTTGATCTATTTGCCGACCACTTTGGAGTTACACACGATGCAATCTTGGACCAAGAAGAAAGAAACCCAAGAGAGTGCGCAAGGTGGTATTTGCGTGGAGTCTTTCCCGCAAATGATTTACGTGAGGCCGCGGAGTGCTACAAGATCGGTAGAGTTTTTCAAAAATTCTATCACCTGGAGGACAAGGATGATTTTGGTAAGCTAAGAAAAAGGATAAATGATATGTTGGGTATTTAATTCATTCTTAGCTTATCTTGCAAGTTCATGACTTTTTTTGTGACTTTATTCGAATTATCTGTAATGGTTCGAATTAATGGGTCCTATGTTATATAATATCTATCTTTATTAGTTTTGTGTGTTATGGCTTTTAATTTGACTTAATTATATGTTGCATGCATGTTGGTACAAAATTAAAATTCAAATAATGAATCAACCCAACAAAGCATGATCTTTCGTATAAGTCAAAATAAATAAAGCCGTAGGTCAAAATTTTATGAAAACTCATCGTAATGGCTAGTCGCAATAAAAGTGAAAAATAAAATCAGTTGATTTCTAGACTAAGCCAAATATGATTGAGTATAGGTTTTGGCATCATCAAAAAGGGGGAAATTGTTAGGAATAAAATTGTAATAGTTTTGATGAGCCAATTTGTATTTTTAGAAATCCCCTATTTTATTTTTAGAGTGTAGAATTTTAGACCTGGCAATTCGTGTATACGGGTTCGTTAACGGGTCGACACGATAACGACACGAACACGATAAGGCTAAACACGAACACGACACGTTAAGGTTAACGGGTTGAAAATTGTAACACGAACACGAACACGATTTGTTAACGGGTTAAACGGGTTGACACGATAGACACGTTTTGTTAACGGGTTTCAAATCGTGTCGACACGATATGACACGAAACCCGTTTAAACCCGCTAAATCTATTGATATATTTAAAACTAAAATTTAATGTTAAAATTATATAAAAAAAAGAAATAAAACATACAATCCAATCCATCAAACAAACTAAAAAAATATTCGATTTATAACATTCATAAAATTATAAAATAACATCCAAAAATCATAATTAAAGAAGTTCACACTAGTTTTTAGAATAAAATTGAGCACAATAAACATTCAAATTTCATATTGTTGGACACCAATAATTGGTGTATGATCTTGGCCTAATGTAGTAAATTCATTCTTAATCATGTTCATGATACATTTTGTAAAGACAATAGTTCTTACCTAAATGACAATGGTTCTTAGCGGGTTCTAAACGTGTCTGTGTAAACGGGTTCGTGTAAACGGATTAACACGATAATATTAACGGGTTAAACGGGTTCTTAACAGGTTTAACGGGTTGACCCGTTAAGACACGAAAACATAACGGGTTCTTAACGGGTCAACCCGTTAACGACCCGGGACATGTTAAGGCTAAACACTAACCCGTTATTTTCGTGTCCGGTTTCGTGTCGTGTTAACGGGTCGTGTCGCTAATTGCCAGGTCTATAGAATTTGGACCCGAAAGGCAAGACTTGACAATAGTTTGGTTCGAATTATTGTCTTATAGAGTTCATTTTATTATGACTCTTGTAAGTCATTTACTTCCACTATACACATGAGTATACATGATCCAATGGACAAGGCTTATTTATTGTTGCTAGAAGACTCAAGTTCAAATCCTATTGAAAACATTTTAAGCTTTGGAAAGCAAGGATTGGAGCTAGTAGTATCACGGCTAAAAAGTCAAGGTTTTAGTCAAATGGAGCAACTCTTGGAGGAAGTTTGGTCAATGGAGGAAGTTGAGTCAAAGTGGAGAGGAACTTCAAGATTCACTATCTCTACGCCTTACTCTATGCCATGCTAAGAAGAGTCAAATACATTTAGTTGATGAATATGACTGAATGAGCTGAAATGGAGAAATGGTTAAAGACTTGAGCATGCATCCAAAGGTCCAGCGTTCGAATCCTACTTGCTACATTTTATTACAAAGGAAGAAGCTTGGGAGCAAGTTACACGGCCAAAGTCTTTGGAGCTTATTTTGGTCAATAAATCTTCCAATGGAGCTAGTTTGGTCAATGGAGCAACTTATGGAGGAACACAAAGTCAAAGTGGAGGAACTTTGCATGGATTACACTCGCATAAACTATACATGCGTAAAGGTTACTCTAAAACAATTTGGAAGCAACTTATGGAGCAACCTAAAGTGGAATTTACACTTAACCATTTTTGCATGGTTCAAGTTTATTCCAGTACGTGATATAATGAACCAGGAGAAATCTGAAGATGGTGATTTTCTGAAGATCATTGTTTATACTCAAGCAAGAATCACCCGGAAAATATTTTGAAAGATCAACTTGCCCAAGATCAAAAATCAAGAGCACAACAAAGTCAAAAATATCAAGCTCAGAAGGATACACAGTCTGCAATATCAAGCTGAGAAGGCAACAAAGTCAAGATTGGAGGCTACAAGTTTCAAGAATCAATCAAGACGTAAAAGAAGACTTTGTGAGCAATTACAGAGGTAATTTGTCAAAAGTTACCAGCGACATTAAATGTGCAGATCAAATTGGAGATTTTATCAGATCAATTTGGCAAGTTATCAGATCAACGGTATGGTCATTAAATGAGAAGGTATGGCCATCAAGATCAGATTGGAATGGCCAATCAGATCAAGTGAACGTTCAAAATTTGAATGTTCATAACGGGCAAATAATTCTTTGAATTATAATAAGCCCAAAAAGACTTGAAGAACAGCAAGAGATATACATACGAAACTGTGAAGAGGCAATAACAGCGATCGGATCTACAACGAAAAATACAGAGTTCTGAGATATTGAGCTATACACGAGAGATTTCAAGTCTTAGAAAAAGAAATCTTTATTTCTTTAGAACAAAAGTTGTATCTCTACCGAGGGTAGAAAGGAGTGTAGCTGGGTGCGTAACACTCGGGTGAACTAAGTGCAGCTTTGTGCGTACCACTTAGTTGGGAACGTAGCTTTGTGTGTAGCGTTCGGGAACGTAGCTTTGTGCGTAGCGTTCGGGGAGCGTAGCTTTGTGCGTAGCGCTCGTGAGCTTAGCTGGGTGCGAAGAGCTCGTGGTTGAGTGTAGCTTTGTGCGTAGCACTCGGGAGTTTCACTATTGTATCTGGGTGATTGAAGATAGTGGAAACCTTCCTTGGAGCAAGGAAGAAGTGGACTAGGAGAATTACACCATCTCCGAACCACTATAAATCTCTGCCTCTCATTTACTTTACTGCACTTTACATATTTGCATGTTTTAACATACTAACCCTTTACGTACTGTGTTGAGCATATCATCTCGGTTTGTCTGTTCCCACGTTCGCATGTGGCTCAAACTTTGCATACTTGTTCTTTGAGTTGTTCTAAGTATTTCCAACGTTTTGCATGCGAGTTATCTCTTCAGTTTTACGTAGTTTCGTTCTATAGCACTTTACCGTACGATTTTCCGCTGCGGATTTCAAGTTGAATTTATTCACTTGGAATCACTCTGGTTGAAGTGTTATAAAGTTTTTAATTGTTTGAAAAGTCTATTCACCCCCCCCCCCTAGACTTTTCCCACCCTATCGGGACCAACAGAGAGTATGTTTGAAATAATTCTCGAAAAACCCAAGAAAATGGACGAAATAGAAAATCCACAAAACAAAATAAATAAATAATTCCAGGAATTTAAACCTACAACAAAGGTTAGATAAAACTGGAATAAC
The DNA here is from genome assembly GCA_003576665.1 of Ipomoea trifida. NCBI lineage: Eukaryota > Viridiplantae > Streptophyta > Magnoliopsida > Solanales > Convolvulaceae > Ipomoea > Ipomoea trifida. The sequence goes on along the minus strand of CP025649.1, from coordinate 1,520,702 downwards.
TGGGGACGGAGATGAACGGACTTTGGGGTAGTTGTAAGCACGAGTCGAGTTGCCTCTGTCCTTAATATCTTATTTACCGCTTCCTGGGGTGCTGGAGCATTGTAGTCTAGGTTTACTAGGATAAAACGTACTACGGTTCCTGCATTTGAGCACACAAACTTGAAACCCGGCGAACGAGAACGTGGGATGAACACAGGTGGCATAAAAGAAGGAGAGCAGAGTTTCGAGGTGGAAAATTCACTTTTGCATAGTGATTTTTGGTTCGTGTTCTTGACACAATTTCTTCATAAAATCTACTGCTCACCCAGAAGAATATATAGGAGATGAAGGATTAATGGCATTGAACATGTCGTTCACTTCTGGCCTTGTAACCTTCTCCCACTAACCAAGTAATAACTCTGCCACTAACATGGTATTAACTCTAAAAATAAATATTGGAATTAATTTGATAATAATTCCATAACATATTGAGTTAATCACCTGAACAGTGACTAAGGAAGTGAACCGTTTTGGCGAGAGTCTCTTGCGAGAGGTCACTGCAGTTACACGCGGAAGATCGTCTTCGAGAGGTGACTCAGAGCTACGATAGACCAACATGTGCATGCTTCGAGAGTTCAACTCTTAGCCGCGAGAGATCGACCTGTGCGACCAGGAGATCACCGCTATCGCAAGCTTCCATCGCAACTGTGACTCTGTGACACCCCTAACTTTTTCACGCTGAGATAGGCATAAATTTAACATAAAAGCTAGCAATCTCAGAACTAACAAGATATCAAAGCGGAAGCATACTAAAACTCAACCGGGTGTCATGCTACATCTAGGTAAATCTAACTCTAGATGCACAGGCTAAAAATCCACAATCATGATCCCTAAAGTAAAGACAACTGTAATAGTCAATACAGAAAACATAATCCAAGGCACACAGGCCTGAAAACGTCTAAACAAGCCACTAGACTAAGCATAGAAGGGAGCAGATCTATCACTAGCGCGCTCTCGGCTTAATCTACTTCATACCTGGAAAACAGTTTAGGAAAACATTAGCAAAGGAATGCTAAGCAATCAACCACTCACACTCGTGAGAAAATACATAGTATAGTATGGTTTGTAAATAGGTTTACACACACGTATAGAATATACACACCAACGAAACTCTTCTTTATTTAAATCAGAGGACTCAACAAAAACAAGCTGAATGAATCCCAAACCAATGACTCTTCCAAATGAATCCAACATCAAGTAACGAATACATAAGACATCAAGTCCATAACAAGATACCAACGGAATCACAAGTCCAACAGAATTTTCTAGGTTGGAAAACGGTTTCTCAAAGTGTTTAGATGATCCTAATGGTATGTTAACATGATCCTAGTTCTACAGCCCTGACTTTTCCCTTCTGTGCAATTATGTGGCATTTTCTGTGCCCACTGTTGTTTTTGATGTTGGAGCTGATTATTGAAATGATCCTATTTGGTATGTTAACGTGATCCTAATTCGCAACTACCCACTTCTTCCTTCTGTACAATTAGGCCTCATTCTATGTGCTGAATCTCCTTATGTATGTGCTCTGGATGTTTTCCCAAATAATTCATACTTTCCTCCAGTGTTGTTTTTGATGTGGGAGATGATTGTCTGCATCCTTTTGTTGCTTTTTGGGTTTTCAGTGCCGTTTATCATATTGTCTAAATGATCCTAATGGTATGTTAACGTGGCCCTAATTCCCAACCTCCCACTTCTTCCTTCTGTGCAATTAGGCTTCGGTATCTATGCTGAAACTCCGTATGTATGTGCTCTTGCCATTTTCCCAAATAATTCATACTGACCTCCAGTGTTTCGTCAAGTCATTCTGCCTTTAACTGTTCTTTGCAACGATGGACCTCATTTTTGGAACCCTTTATTGCTTTTCTAGTGTTACAAGTGCTTTCTCATACTGATTACATGAGCAATGAGCCTAAGGGCATATTAACGTGAGCATAATTCCAAAGTTCCCACTTCTTTGTTCTGTTCATTTATGTGTTGTTCACTGTGCCCAATGTTGTTATGTATGTGCTTTTGATGTTACCCCAAATTATTCATACTGTCCTCAACTGTTCTATTAAATGCGGGAGTTGGTCCTGTGCATCCTTCATTCATTTCCTAGTTTTCAAAGTGGTTTCTCAAAGCGGTTCTGTTTATCTGTGCAATTGAGTGTCATTATCTGTGCAATGTGCATGCACAGCCACCTAACAGTGAACAAGAAACCCACTTGTGCACACACAGCGACCACTCTGTGCCACAAGGCTATAATAACTCGTATGGGAACTGTGAGTTAATATTCATTACAGCATGTGTTCTTGACGCCCGCATAACCTACCTGCACACCACTGCTAATCGTTTGTCCATGCTTATTGCGCAGGTAATTACAACCCCTAATGCAACACCCGGTCGGCTACACCACTCCCTGCGTGATGATGGGGTAACCACCACCCCACAGGTATTCCACACTAAATGGGTGACTCCGATGAAAACACCAACTGTATTGAAGTTGTTACTAACCAACGTTTTGCAGGACGTGGTCTCGATCCTAGGGTCACACACATCTACTTCCGGAACACACGCGGGACGTGCGCCGCTAAAAGCACCAAAACCACCCCGGGACGTAAAGCATCATCCGACTCCAGTTCGCACGAAGCTTTCACACCATGTCAGCCAGATGGGAGGGACCTTCATGGACTGTACCTAGCCAGAGTTATGTGTACCGCTGGATTTTCGACAACCTCGCGGTGAGCAGGTTTACAACTTACTTAGACTACCCTATTTATATGATTATCGCATCTAACATTTTTCATGTTGGCTCTCCACTCAATGTTGTAGGGATGATGAGATTTTTCGCTATAAGGCATACAAAGCATCGTGGGGGAATGTTGCGTCTTTACAGGAGGGGAATAAGGTGGCATATAGAGTTGTAGACACGTGGGCATGCGTGCTAAACTATCGAGAGCTTACCAAAGATGCTGCTCTTCCAAACAGGCTCTTTGCGTCAACAAAAACAGCGGTATGTTCTTCTAGTCTAAACACCTCAACTGCTTAAACCAACTATGTCATTGCGTAATGTCGTTTGTGCACATCCAACGTAGCTTCAATCTGCGGTGAACTACACAGCTCTCTGGTCCCTCCGCCTAGGGTGGTTCACTAAAAGTCTTGATGAGGACTTTAGCAACTCACCCCATGAGACTTGGCACGGGATTCACATTGTAAGTGCCTTTACACATCAAATACATCATTGTTAATGACTTCCTGTCTAGAATGTTTCCTAAAATAAGATTCCTTTCTTAACTTGGCAGTATATTTTCGCAATTCTGCAACAAGGGAATTTTTACATGATTAGTGTGGACACGATTGCGAAAAAGTAGACATCATCGACAGCTCATCCGTAGCTGAAACCAAAGACAAGTTGTATGGCCAAACTCCTAAACAATTTGTAAGTAAAACGGCCACACCCGACCCTAATTAGATCATATAGTCATATTTCCTTTCTTTATCACACACGCTAACCTGGCCCTGGTAACGCACACTTTTGCAGGTAGATCTGCTTTCTACCTTCTTGGATGATAAGCTCGAGACTGAAATAGCATCACAGATTAGGGATTTAATACCTAAAATGATGCAAATGTCATGTCGGGTTCCTAAGAACCAAGTTGACTCGGCCGTGTTCACTATGCGCCACCTGAAGTCGTACCGGGGCCAAGGGGTCGCGAACTGGGATGTTGGACTACAGAGAGGGAACTACATGCAGATATGTGTTTTGCGGCAGTATTTTATGAGGGAAATTATCATGAGTGACATCAACATTCACCAGAATAGCAACATCAAGCGTGCGCTCAACTTTGCAAATGGGCTTGCAAGGAACACACCCAATATAGTTTAGTTAAAGTGCGGCGTGTGTTATTTGGATGGTGATGTCAGTTTAGTAGGATAATAATTCACGGGCCTAGCACCGCGAACAGTCACGGTACTCTTATTTTTTGATGTAGTAGACTACAAGCGTGCATTCAAACCTCGGATACTAGAGGCAAGGTGTTTTAGTACGTTGCTTTTATTTAATCAAGTATACACGTGCTGGTAAATCGTAGGGAACACTACTCGCGTCGTTGTTTATATCTTTGGGAGTGTGGGAAATGCGTACACCTGCACTAAAGTTAAGCGTACACCGCTGGCATGACCCCATATCGCTAACCATGCGTCCACCCGCATATATGTACTAATATTAACACAATTGTGCAAAGATGTCCCACAACCACACGCCCCACTAACAGCCGTAACAAGGTTGTCCGGTTCCGCTATGCGTAGTTGCCAAATTAATGATTTAATAATAACATATCATACAACCGAAAAAGGAGCGCAGACAACAGTAATCGTGTTCGACATTAAATTCTTGTACCACCACCCACAAACCCAATAGAGACAAGGAGCTCAACACCTACCCCATATATTTTCACACAACAATCCCCGAACTCACCGCTTGGGGCGACAGAGAAAGGTGTGGCACAACTAAAACAAACAAATACGCTCAGTAATAAAGTTGAGACTCAGTAGCATATCGGACTCAAACACCATTAATGGGTTATTAAATAGTGCAAAATAAAAAACATACCTAAACCACTCCTACTTTATTACAACATAAAAAAAACATATTCTCAAAAAAAAAAAAAAACAAACAAACAAACCCACATAACTAATTACTATACTAACCCGAACCTTCATACTCTGGGTTCTTCTTCCGTAACACACAGTTGCGGCTGTCATGTCCATTTGCCAGTCCGCATGTAGCGCATGTCCGTTCCCCAGGTTTCTTCATAGTCATTGCAATTTCCTGGTCTCATTTAAAACGCTTCCCCCGACCTTTGTTACGAGCCACCACTGGGGGCGTATCACTACTGGGTCTACTGCCACACTACTAGTAAAGTTCTCAATCACAGAACGCTTACCACGCCGCATAGGGGTACTATCAGCACCCACACTCCAAGACTCTCTTAATGCTTGTACTGCATTACTCACCATCAGTATTCATTCCTGGTCCTCCCCTGCTAGGGATAAACATGTATGGAAATCTACCCACAATTTATGCTGGGGGATGTGGTTGTTGACTACATTGTTACCCTCACTATCTCCTCGGCTCACCGATCGCACACAAGCACCACGTGGCCACCATACACACACGTACGTTGACGGGATCACTTCTATGCCAACATCTTTGAGAGCTACAAAACCATGGCTGCACAAAAGCCCTACCTTTTCAAACATTTTGCACGTGCAATGGACTGCAGTCTCGTCACTATTGTACTCCACCTTGGACTCGTTACCGTAAACGACCTGTATCACATATTGCTTAACTACCCCAGTTTGGTGGACACTCACGACCCGGCAAGAAAAACAAGCCATAGAAATCTCATTCTGAATCTCGTAGAATAATTGTATCATATATACGGAAGCTGTATGTCGCTCAATTGCCAAGGGTGTTATCATCTTAGGCAGGTGCCCTTCACATGCCGCGTGTAGCTTCGCTTGCTCATAACGTTGAGCTTCGATTGCACCGTCATAATGGCATAAAAACTCGATTAAACTAGCGTGGTGGTTAGTTGAACATCCAAAAACACTGTTGATGGCTTCAGATCGAGAAGTGGTGCGCAACAAACCTCCCATACGTAAATCCCGGAAAAAAGCAAGGATCCACTATGCGCGCAAATCGAACAATTGGTTAAACCAATTATGATCCAGCAGCCCGAACCGTTCCATAACACTATGCCATCGTAACTCAAACACCTTAGTAGTTATTCGTTCATCTCATACGACTGCGTTCAAACTACGAAGGAACTCAGCATCCTTGGCTAGTATTTATCCAGCTTTTCTTAGTGACCTTTGACAGTATGTGCCACATGCATAATCTGTGTTGTGTGTGCTTAAGAACTTGTGGCACAGCTTTTCTCATAGCAGGGTCCTGGTTTGTAACTGTGCAAATAGGCTCGTGACCCATTGCACGCTTGAAGTTCTCTAACAACCAAACATAAGACGCCTCATCTTCGTTAGCATGTAGCCCAGCACCAAACACCATACAACGCTTGTGATTGTCAATTCCAGTGAATGGGACGAACACCAATTTATAACTGCACACATACATTAACAATGTTACACAACCATGGGGGTTTTCCCCCTCATAGACTACCAACGACCAATTTCCATCGCTTGGTATCAACAGGGGACCACACAATTTAAAACAAATAACCTGATTAACTGTGTAAACGTTAAAGAGGAATTACTAACTTGTTCGTGTTGTAGGTTGCGTCAAACGACATCACATCCCCGAAACAAGCGTAGCTCTCCCGAGCAACACGGTCTGTCCAAAATAACCTGCAAAGTTGCTCTTCTGCATCTACGACGTAGTCATAGAAAAAAATCTGGACACTGGTCCTGTCGCCCACGGAATTTAGCAATAATCATTTGTGCATCCGCACCCTTAATTAATGCCAATAAATCTCGTTTCATGTTCCAGAAGTCATTACGCGTCGCCTCAGTATTTGAGAAATCACCAACGAACTCTCTATACAACTTGAATGATTTAGAAGGTCCAATGTTTGCTTTTGCACAACTAGCAACAAAGTTCTGGTGGGTAACATCCATGTAGCGATTCGCTCGCAGAAAAAGCCGCGACGCGTCGCTGCACAATGGGTTTGTGTGACTGATTTCTAATAGGTGCACAATGAACAAACTTGCATTACCCCGTTTCAGCACAACCCGAGCTGGGCAACCAACACGATTCGATGTCTGGCGGTGCGAACCACCCACTGCTACACCATTCCCCACCTCCAATTCCGCACACTGGTCTCGGAGGACTTGTTTAAACCCCTGTTTTGAACACACCATGTGGCGGACCGATGTTTTACCATTTCTATCCTTCTACGACGCACATCAAACCCTACTACTCTACCGTACTCAAAGTAAAACACCTCACCCTATTCAACTGTACCAAGCACCTGGCCGATGTATGGCGTCATTGAATCCTCACAAATCGGAGCCCAAAACTTAGTGTCATTCGAGGTGTAGGTGGCTGTGCAATTAGTTTCGGGGGAAAAAGTATTGGCGCTACCTGAAACATCATATCAACCACATTTACAACCACAACCAACAAAAAATAAAACGATTCACTAGTAAGAACGCACATAGTTAAAACAAAACAATAGCAAACAACACCCCATAAAGGCACATAAAAGACCACAAGATCCTACCAACCAGAGATTACCACAATTACATGAATGGAAATGACACCAAATCCAAAAAAAATACATAATAAATGCCATATATATCGCAATCAATCTTAACTGACAATAGCTTAGAAGGTGATAAAATACCATATTTGCACAGACTTGTGGGTGTCGGTGCACGATACTGCAATATACATAGCCGCATAACACACTTCTTATCCGACGTTACTACCCCTACACCTCTGCCAGACTGCCACATACTCTAACACCTTTTGTTTATTAGTTTTAAAACACTATTTGTAACTTATACCCACTACTCCTAAATTGACTTCCACCTAATTTGAGATTTCTACTAACTGGTACACCATACTGCTCAAACCCTCATTGGACGTCTAGTTCAGAAGACCACCGCATGTTGCACAGTAGTCAATTTTGGCCTCCTAGTACAGTTAACGAAACCCCCAGAGTACACCCTGTGCGCAAGTTGTCCGTGCGCACAGTACAACACACCGCATAGCACAATACACCCATAACCATACGGCGCCCCACTGATATAGCCTCAGAAACACTCCAACACGATTATGATGTACGAATACATAGACTTTACCACTACAAATTAAGGATCAAACCTACTCTATAACCAAGTTGGATTATATTAATATGCAAACATTATCCTACGAATTCATTGAACCGTAATTCTATAATATTAAACACATTAAATACATCTCAAAGGCTATGAAATAGGTGTTAAGCACAGCAATGTCCAATGCCAAAGAATACATCCTATAAGACCTCCCAGAAAATTGTTTCCCAAGGACAGTTGTGCTCCTCTATACAATTTTAAATAAACAAACACCCAACACCACCTCCAGTAAACTAGCATTCAATTGTTATTTACCTAACAAATAAATATTCTGGGATCAACAAAATGTAATACACTAACTAGTTTTTATATTCATTAGTAAAACACGTATGGTGGGATTGGATTGCTAAGGGATGGTTTTAAGAATTTAACAAGTATAGGAAACAAAGGTTAACGAGGTGATTACTGATGGGCTTAGTGATTGAACTATTGGCTTAGAGATACACCGAATCTTGGAAGCCCGTAGTGCTCAATCCCGACAGCAAGACCATCCCCCTACCACTGTAGAATAGCAATGGGAACAAAGTTACCCTAAATACAGTGCGCCTAATGTGGATGTAAATGAGCGACCACCAAAAATCAACCAGAGGCGGCACAGTTAGGTCTTCCATGCATGTTGCACCGTACAAAAGATGCTCGAACAAAGGATGCCACCACAGTCAACCACAACCTACCAACGAATACAACCAGGCCGTGGGGTGGGGAAAAATTACCTGTCGCCGGAGTGGGCAACAATGGTGATCTTGATTCACTATGCAACGCCAACTCACCGACCATCGAGAAAGGGGATGGAAGTTTTGTTTATGGAGCTTAATAACGTGCAGTAATAGGAAATTAATTGGTCAACAATTTAACCACCAACATTAAAATTATAATTTCCGTATTATGAATTGTGAATTAGTTACTCAATTACATCCCTACCCTTGCCTTTAAATCTGTAAACAATCTAGAATAATCAAACAATTAAATCTTAGCCACGATAATATTAAAAATCAGTGGAGCACAGATGTCCACATGGATTCATGGGGGGTGTTGGACTCATAGGAGCAGAAGCCTATATATATATATATATATATATATATATATATATATATATATATATATATATATATTAAACATGAATGAAAGCCTATAACTTTTTAAGTTAAAAAAGTCGTATATATCAATTTTAAAAGCTCCAGATAGGGACGCGCATCAACCAACTTAGCTAGCTAATCAATTGCTTACATATATCTATTTTTATATACTTATATCTGTAATATGTATTATATATATACATATATATGCAAGGGTTATATATGAGGTGGGGTGGGGTGAGTGGGGGCTGCTGCCCCCATGCTGCATCCGCCACTGTTCCTAAGCCTAAGGAGCCTTAGTACACAAATGTGGAAGAAGACTAAGAGATCACACTCTTGAATAGCCAACACGATTGAATCACTAGTCCATTACTTAAGACACACCGTGAGGCAACATAGATAGCACAATTCATTCCCTTATTTTCTATTATTTGTTATTTCACTTTTGTTTACCTTATTTGATCACACACTCTCTAAATGCCTCTCCGCTTTCACCAACAACCTCACATGTTCCATCACACATTCCTTTAAACAAAAGCATAGCAATCTCCCGCATTGCCTCCTTCGAGACCGGCGCTCGAGGAGTCAAGACTCTTCGTTTTATTTCTTCTTCATCTTTAGACATATCACTCACAATCACCGCTATACAATGCAAGCAGTTGTTAGTATTCAACATTTAGAAAGTCATATGAGCCAGCTAGCATCTACCGTAAGTAGATTGGAGTCTCAAGGTAAATTACCCTTGCAAACTGTTGTAAACTCCAAGCAAAATGCAAGTGCAGCTACCTTGAGAAGTGGAAAATAGTTGCCAGAACCTACTCAAGTGAGAAGACACAACCGAGATGAAGAAAATGAAAAAGAAGTTCATCCACCCCAAAATTATCAAAAACTTGTCAAAGAAAGTCTAGAGACTTTGGTAATTCCTCCCCATTTTCCTAGTAGATTGGCAAAATCAAAAAAGAATGAAGAACAAAAAGAAATACTCGAGATCGACGGAAAAAGTATGTAGAGATCGAAAGTTTAAATTTTGATGTTGGATTGTGCGATTTTAACTATTTATATTTGTAAGAAAAAAATGTATAGAAATTCTAATTTGATAGTCTAAAAATGAAAATAAACAAAAACGAAATAAATAAAGAAGTATATTTTCAAAGTGGTCCCTCGACTATTTCTCAGTGTATATTAGGCATAAAATAGTTAAATGAACGAAAATACCCTCCATTTTAACACTGCTTAGACAGAATATATGTAATAGAGGACTAAATTGGGTGAATTTTTTAAAGTTGAGAGACCACATTTGGTGCAATTGAAAGTCGAAATACAAAACTGAGAATGAGCAATAGTCAAATTAAAGGACCATTTTGAAAAAAAAAAAAAACTCAAGTTGAAATTATCAAAGTGTTATAATTTTTGAAATTGTTGAAAAGTCTATTCACCCCACCCACACCCCTTCCCTCTAGACTTTTCCCACCCAATCGGGACCAACAAGTACCCTGGGCAATAAATTTTTTATTTTCTTACCCCGTTTTATACGTCTTTACTCGGTTTATATATGGTGGACTAGGTCTGATAAAATTATCATGACTCATTTCTTCTGTTAATATTCAATAAATGTATCGCATTTTCCCTCATAAGTAACAATGAATATGTCTTTTATTAATATTATATTTTTTAATCATAAGTATTGCATTTGACTCATCTCACAAGTTTTAGGAGACTCACCTTTTAATTAAAAAAAAAAAAAGATAAAAACAAATTAATAACATAACCTTTAGAAAAAAAAAAAAAAAAAAAAAAACAGCTGTCTAAGATGATATGAAAAGTCATGTAACGCTTACGTTTGGACAACAACTTCATTCTCTTCGAAACATTGGGGAGCAAAAGGGGCTTTTTGAATGGAAAGAAGCCTCTTTTTTGCATGGTCTCCAAGAAACCATTATTCAGAACTTGAATCTTTTTTTAAATCATTAAAAACTATCTGAGTATAATACTGTATATTTGCAATATATATATTATATGGATGTGTGCGTGTTAACATAACTAGTTTAATTATAGGCTACAGTATATGGAGCTGATAAAAAAATTTAAAAAAAAAATTAAAAAAGATAAGATAAGATAAGAGCAACCTAAAATGGAATAAAAATAAATCATATGATTGAAATTTTTTGTATATAAATTATTTTTCCATTCAAAAACGCATTATATTATTTGTTCAATAATATTTGATTATGAAATCTCATATATAATTAACAATTTATAACTGAATAAAAAACAAAAGAGTGTCAAATAACTTATATTTTAATATTTTTAAAAATAAAATTGTTGATAAATTTTTTTTAAAAAAAACAAAATTAATGAATTACCTAATACCTTTAAATCAAACTTTAAAATAGTTAATATCATTTGGAATCTTTCGAGTACAGTGGTTTTACCACGTTTAGTCCTAAACTTTCAAATTGACCACCCGTGATCCTTCGACTTTCAAAACGTTACCATCTGCGGTTCAAGTTAACCACCCATGATGCTTCAACTATCAAATTTTAACCACTCATTGTCCTTCCATGAGAATCACAACCGGTTAAATTTTAAAATTTGAAGGACCATGGGTGCATGGTTAACATAAACTACGGATGTTAACAATTCGATAGTAGTCAAAGGATCACGGGTGGTCAATTTGAAAGTTTAAGACTAAACGTGACAAAAACATTATACCTGTAGTACCACATATAACATAACTCAACTTTTAATTAATCATATCTATAGTTTAACGATACTAATTAATTAACCTTTCCTTATTAAATATGTTGACATGAGGGCACGTAATTAAAATTGACAAAATATTGATGATTTATATAATCAAAATTTTTGATCTGCTTAACATGTAAGACCTTTGCATCAAGTTTTTTCTTCTTCTTCTGACTGATCTTTTGGAATGAAATCTTCTAATGAGAAAGAAAGCTGCGGGCAGGCAGCATGACTTCTGATAGATTGTGCAAAAAAGAAAAAGCGTTTGTTCTTACAATGATCAATATTCAAAGTTGAATGGAAGAAAACACATTGGGATAATAAAATAGTAAATTTTTTATTTTATATTTTTATAAAGAGGAGATTGTACGTGAAGCATCATGATTAGGGGATAGAAGGGAAATGAAAGTGGGCGAGTAAAAAGGGTAGTGGTGCTAGCTAGCTAGGCTTGGTTGGAAAGGGTTTTTGGGTTTATGCATTGCTCCAAGTTTTCTGCTTCTTTCCACCAATTCTACTGTGGACTCCACTCCCTACAAATTTAATCTAAAACCTACCAAATTTTTGTATATAAATTAAAGGTAAAAGTGTATTATTATTAAGCTTAGAAGAATGTTAATCAACTCTCTGTACAACATATATGTCGTTTTTTTCATAAAATAATATAATATTCACACTTTAATTTACAAGTCCCGTTTGGTAAATAGCTGTTAGCTGATTGGGTTAAAATGTATGATTAGTTGATAACTTAGCTAACTGTAGAAATGTGTTTGGAAAATTAGCTGTTAGCGGATAGGTATTTGGTATAATTTCTTTTCTCAAAAAGTTAATTGAAAAAGTTGCTTTGAGTAGTCTTTTAAATTTTAGCATTTTGAAATTACAAAAGCTTATTAACCAAACACTTATATTAATTTTTTAACCAAGTCAAACAACTAATAGTTGTCAAATAAAGACAAAATTGGCTGATAGGCTATTAACCAAACACATGATAAGCCACAATGTCACGTCTCGAATTGAGCAGTGGCTGAGCACGGCCAGTCCGGTTGATGACCAACAATGTTTTGTTCAATTTAGTCTTTGTATCTTTATTTTGATCAATTTAGTCTCTGTACTTTTAAAAGTTGTGCAATTAAAGACACTAGTTAATGGTGTTAATATTACCTTTAACTTTGTTTATGCGATGTTGATATCATCACTGTCAGTCTGTCACATCATTATGATATTTATATTGCAACTCATATATTATTTTATAAATATTTAAAATTAATTTTACAAAAAAATGTTTGTTGTAAAAATTAATTAATTTTAAATATTTATAAAATAATATATGAGTTGGAATTTAAATTTTGATCATGATGTGGTAGTGATGATATCAGCGCCACGTAAGCTAACGATAATATTAACATCGTTAACTATTGTCCTTAATTGTATCACTTTTTAAAGTACAAGAACTAAATTGAACAAAATAAATGTATAAGAACTAAATTGAGATTAACTAAATTCTATTCTAAAATCACAATTCAAATAAATAATTTAAGTGTGGATTTCTTTTTAAATAGTACACCCAAAAAAAAAAAAAAAAAAAAGCGCACACACACATATCATTTGGCATGTTAGAACGTTACATTGTTCATGAATCAACCACTTAAATCTTTATCGCATGGTTAAGAGGGAAGCCATTTTTTTTTTTTTTTGAAATTAAAATAAGAGGGAAGCCATTAATCTAGAGATGGTTGGTCAAAGTGTAAGGTCATAATTATATTCAAACAAATGATTTAAATGTGTTTTTTTTTTTTTTAAAATGAAGCAACAAAAAAAAAAATATTTGACAGATTAAAAGGTTAAATTACTCAAAAATTAACTAAATGTTATAACATTATCGTATCAATCTTGTGTAATTGTATGCTGGTATACTCAAAATAATACAGGGAAGAAGAGAGATCGAAGAGCATGTTGAACTCAGGAACACAAAGATCGTCATTTTATTAATAACTGATAATGTAAATACCACTAAATTAGGAGTAAGTGGGATAATGGTCATATTTAAATGAATATTTATAATACTCCCTTGGGCCATTATCTCACCATATTCATGCCTAGTGAATACCACTAAATTAGGAGTAAGTGGGATAATGGGAAAAGAGTACACAAAATATGTCAAATCATGTGTTGCATTGGTTGCCTCATTAAAAATCTTAGCCTAAGAAAACTCGGTGGAAAAAACTCAATTAAGGGAAAAAGAGTACAACTATGAGCTTTCATAGCCCACAATAGATGACATTAAGTTCCGCTACCTAACATCCCCTACACTGAGATTCGAACCCACCACCTCCCAAATAAAGAGAAGCGTTTGATGCCACTGGACCACAAGGTCCTTGGCACATGTTGTAAAATTGAATACATTATTGTATGAATCTTGTGTAACCGTATGCTAGTATACTCAAAATAATACAGGGAAAAAAAGAGAGAAGATCGAGCATGTTGAACTCAGGATGGAACACAAAAATCGACATTTTATTAATAAGTTAACAACTGACTGTCATATATACAATGTGAGAACTGATAATGTAAATACTACTAAAATAGGAGTAAGTGGGATAATGGTCATACTTAAATAAATATTTATAACACCGACGACATATTTGTCAAATGGTTAAGAGATGTACTACTCATTGTATTGAGCAACAATTAAAAAACGAATGTTGGTGATGAATATGAATTGAGAAGCAATTCATCAGCTTGTCCTAATCATTACAATAAAATTTGAAGTAATTATATGTAGCAGAACTTAATTATAATCATCATCATCATTCAAAATTTCAAATCTAAGAAACATGATAGGAAATTATGCAGCCCTAACACCCCCCCCCCCCCCACCGTTACGTTAGAGCATAAATAATGATGAAAATTATATTTAAAGCCCCTCCAAAATTTTTCTTTTAAAATCTCTCCTGACATGGCTTATAACTTTTGGATGTCATGAATTGGTTGACTGCACTAACTCGTTATCAATGACTAAATCATTCAATGAAAAAGTGTCAAGTAAGCACTAAATCATTCAATAAAAAAGTGTCATGTAAGTATAGGAGAATTTAAGAGCGGTGAGTAACATTAACTTTTAAAAAACTCTTATGGCTAACCTGCTCAAACCAACCAATAACCCTACCCTACATGTGTGGCTATAACCATGAAGACCAACAAACAGCTCTTATGGAGAACCGAACTTGAACGTTAAAACCTTGTGGTTAACAAGCTAACTGTCTAACTAACTTGGTTGGAGTTGTCACACAATTATTGTGTTATTGTTATTGCTATTATTGTTATTGTTATTGTTGTTGTTGTTGTTGTTGTTGTTGTTATACAATATTTTGGTTATAATATAACATGTATTTTATAAGGTTGCACCTAGTGCTTTGTCAGAGTTATATAGGAGCGGAGAGTCCAACTTACAAAATACAAGGTACAACTTTACAAAATAAACAATATTATAACTCGCGACATTGTAAAATTATTATAGTATTATTTCTTTTATTTTTTTCTTCAATTCATCTATCATTGAATAGTACTTCCAATTTTACTACTATTATTTAAAAAAAAATGACAAATTAATTAATTTCAAAGAAAAAAATGAATCACGATTATTTTTCTTTTCTTTTCTTTTCTTTTCATTTCTTCACTTAAATTTAGACCCTAAAATTTTACTTTCATCATTTTTTATTTTAATTTGTATTGTGTTATTGGACATACTAGTTGTGCTGTAGTAGGCTTGATTGTCAACTAATGATGGCCATTGTTGTCTCTTGATGGTTTTAAGTCAAATTTTAAGATTTCAAAAAAAAAAAAAAAAAGAAAAAAAAAAAAGTCAAATTTCAACAAACTTTGTGAGAGCATGTGCATTAACAGCCTTTTCTTGCACGTCAAAGGGAACCAATTCAATTATCCGGTTTGTAAACGTATATGTATGGCAAATTATGGTTTGGACCACGGTCCAAAACGACATCGTTGAATTTTATGAGTTAAAATAATGTACTTTATTTGTTAGAATAATATACATTATCTGTTAGAATAATGAAGCTTTTGGGTAAGATAATATACTTTATGAGTTAGAATAATGTACATTATGCTTTAGAGTAATGTACATTATGAATTATAAAAATGTCTGTTGTTGTGAGTCGCGTGAAAAAGAATACGTGAAACGACATTATTTTTTGATCATGATTTATACAGCTGTGTGGACCACGGTTCACGCAATAACTATTGTGTATGTATGGCTATATATATCATAGCATGCATAGGAAAAGTCTTATACGCAGTACATAATTAGTGCATGAACCTCCAAATTAGTCAATATTAACTTAAATATCATTATTGGATAATTATATTGGAGTTTGATTAATATTTTGTGGTCAAGCGGCATGAAGTAATTCTCTCAAATGGGAGGTCATGGATTCGGGCTTCAGTGGGAGCGATATTGACTTGTTGGGCTCCAGTAGGTTAAAAAAGTATGTATGGACAGATATTACATGTAACGTAACATGGTCAATAGTATTCAAAAAATATATATATATTAATAAGAACCAGTATTCAAAAATATTAATAAGAATCGAACTAAAGTAGGTAAATTTCTATATGAAGAAGAGCTCTTTTATAAAATTTATATTCGAGATTTTTTATGGATTATCGATAATTTATCGCAAACAATTCAAGTATTAAGTGATTACTATTTCTGTTATTAGCACTCATATTTTTGAAGTAAGATTTATCACTGCAAGTTCAATTCTAACCATATATATCTTATTAGTGCGGGCAAGGTGGTGTAAAACTTTGTGCATTGTTAAATTTCACTCAAACTAACGTATATATAGGCACATTGTGCAATGTTAAGTTTGGTTAATTTATGACATCATTTTTTATTCTGAAACATTTATGGACAAAATACTATTATGTAATGGTTCAGATAATAGATGTATGTGCCTTATGATAGAAAGCTAACCTAACTAATTAAATTAAATCCATCATTTAATTAAAAAAAATGCATTTTCAACCATAATATAGCTATTTCCAAAAAAAAAAAAAAAAAAGACCATAATATAGCTAATACTTTTTGAGCTTGAACTCCAATTGTATGTATATACTATAGACGCTAGTTAGAATTCTACAAATCTTTTATATGAATCTTAGTTGATCTCTCTCTCCCCCTCTCACACGCATATCCAATAGTTAGAGTTGGAGTCCAAAATATATTTGAGTGGGTGATGAAAATGTAAAATATTTATGACAAAATATGAAATATAATCAATTAGATAAAATAATTTGAATAACACTATATTTATAAATATTTTTAATTAAATAATTTGATTAACGTATCACTCTATACATAAATATTTTTTTAATTTTAATTTTTTAATTAGATCAACTTTATGTTTTTCTAAATTAACTCGAATACAATAACATATAATATAATAACATATAATATAAACTTGTATACTACATACATTAATTAAATTATTCATAAAAAGTAGACTAAAAGAGCATTTAATTTGTTAATTAAATGATCCATAAAAGTAGACTAAAAAAATATTTAATTTATGTTGAAAAAATAAGGAAAAATGTTGTTAATGAGATTTGAACTTATAATCACACACTTTTTATATTATCAAATTTGAAATTTAACCAACTAACCTACTCAAACTATTAGTATTTCATGCATAAATCTAGATTTTATATAACATTTAATTCTATATATGTATAATATATACATACATATATATAAAGGGGTGGGGCGGGGTGGGGTGGGAGGAGTAGGGCAGTTGCCCCCATAGTAACTCCATCCTTGTGTGTGTGTGCGCGAGCGCGTGCGTGCGTGCGTGTGTGCGTGTGTGTGTGTGTAGAGAAGGGTTCCCGTGCAGTTATGTGGTGATATATTCTTTTTATAAAATAAAAAAAAATTAAATTGATGCACCTTAAGCTTCTAATCTATACACCTTAAGTTGGATTAACATAAATATGACTTTGCAGAGAAAATCTTGTAAAGAATATTGCTTGTGTTTTGGAACTGCAAAAAAAAAAAAAAAAAAAAAAAAAAAAAAAAAAAAAACAAACAAACAAACAAACAAACAAACAACAAACAAACAAACAAAACAAAAAAAAAAAAAAAAAAAAAAACGTACCTTGAGAAAGAAAACCAAGCACCTAAAGCCTTAGGCCGATGCACATTAAGTTTCAACAACTGACGCACCTTAAGCACATAAATCATGCAAGTTAAGTTTTAGACTGATGCACTTAAGTTTCAACAATTAACAACACCTTAAGCACAAAATCAGGCACCTTAAGCACAAAAATCACGCACTTTAAAAGAAAAATCACGTACCTTAGGAATAAAAACCACGCACCTTAAGTTTGACCCATATGAAAAATGACAAAATTGCATCGCGTTTCTTTATAAATGTTGTTAATCCTGAACGTTGATTTTAACAAGATCAATGACTCTCCTCTCACCGTATTATATATATATATATATATATATATATGACACGAGTAAATATTTGATTCAATTATTCATACCTAAAAGCAAAGTGATTTGACCAATCACTTTGCTTATCATATGAAACCATAAAGGACAAAGAAGCCCTAGAAGTTTCAAACTTGTTATGATTATATTGTCAAATCATTACACAAATAAAAATTATAATGCTTAAAAATGACGTTATTTACTGCTATGAATAGAAAGGAACAATAGTACTTTTTCATGAATAAAATTAGTGGCGGAGTCAGAAAATATTTTTAGTGGGAGCCAAACATAAAAGAGGTAGTTTAAAAAATGAAACACTTAAAGAAATATAGTCATAAATATTGTTAGATATATGCGAAAAATAAAACACATCAAAATTTTATAAAAATATTTATAACAATACATGAAACATAATTAATTTGATAAAATAACATAAAAGAAGTACAACTTTTTAGGTTAAAAAATTTGTATATATCAATTTTAAAAGCTCCAGATAGGTACGCGCATCAACCAACTTAGCTAGCTAATCAATTGCTTACATATATCTATTTTTATATACTTATATCTGTAATATGTATTATATATATACACATATATATATATGTAAGGGTTATATATGAGGTGGGGGTGGGGTGAGTGGGGGTCGCTGCCCTCACTGCCCCCATGCTGCATCCGCCAATGAATAAAACAACAGTTATCTACAAGCAAAAATGTCATTAATCATTTCTTATTATAGTACTACGTAGTAAACATGATAGCCTTCGCTGGTAAATGGTTTTTAGTTGATTGGGTTAGAGTGTATAATGAATTGATAATATTAGTTGATTGTATAAAAGCGTTTGATAAATTATCTGATAGCCGATAGTTGTTTGGTATAATTTCTTTTTTCTCAAAAAGTTAATTGAAAAAGTTGCTTTGATCAGCTTTTTGAATTTTAGGCCTTGTTTGATAAATGGCTGTTAGTTGATAACATTAACTGATTGTAGAAATGTGTTTGGTAAATTAGCTGTTAGCTGATAGCTGTTTGGTATAATTTCTTTTCTCAAAAAGCTAATTGAAAAAACTCCTTTGAGTAGCCTTTCGAATTTTAGTATTTTGGAGTTACAAAAAGCTTATTAACCAAATACTTATATTGATTTTTTAACCAAATCAAACAACTAATAGTGGTCAAATAAGTCAAAATTGGTTGATAGGCTAAGGCTCTGTTTGGCAGAGCTTATTTAGGAGCTTATAGCTTATTTTAAACTACTAATAAGCTATAAGCTCTGTTTGGTAATGTTCTCAAAGTAAGCTAGTAGCTTAAAATAAGAACTTATTTTGAAACGCTACTTGGGTTAGCTTTTCAAAATAAGCTAGTAGCTTTTTAACTTTTTTCCATCTTTATCCTTATTATTTTAAATAAATGACATCCTTTACCCCTCTCAATTAAAACCCTTTTGACATTTTTTTTTCATTTATGTTTGATTGTAATTTCAGTTTGATATTTATGTTTGAACATTAATTTTTGTATGAACTAATCTTATGAATTATAAATATTTTTTTTTACTTTATATATTTTCAAATATATGTTCTTATTTTATATTTTATTTAAATATATTGATTTCATTATTTTATATTTTAATATATAAACAAACCTATTTAAATTTAAAATTATTTAAATTGTATCACTACTAGAAAACTACCCATATAGCGACGGACAGACATTGCGATGGACAAATCCGTCGCAATAGATGACTTTTTGCGACAGAAATAACGACAAACTTGCGACGAGCATACCGCTCTTGTAAAATATTAGATTTATAGCTATTGCGACGATATTTATGACAATATTGCGACAAACGTACGACGCAATTGAGATGTTGTCGAAAAGTCCAACAAAAATGTCATAGCGGGAAACCTATTTTTGGCGGGTAAATTTGCGACATACAACATTCCGTCGCAGTTACTTTGGTGGGAAATTATTTTTTCATTGGTAGCTTTGCGACATACTAGTTTTGTCGCAATTGTTTCGACGCAAGAATTATTATAGTTTAATAAATTTTGTAGAAGAGTAATTACGACAAACATTTCGACAAACTTGCGACATACGTAAATAATAAATTTTATATATTTTATTTTCTATTAATTAAAGTAATATATATACACATTTATTTTTATTTGAGAAAATATATATACACATTTATAAATACTTGAAATTTGAAATTATATATTTATTGATAAAAATTATATATATATATATATATATAATATTTTACAGAAAAAAAAAAAACAAATGGCGCCACACCCAAATTTTCGCCCCAAAATTTCAGCGCCTCTCCCTTAATTCCTCCTCCGTCCTCCAGTTCTCACTCTTTACTCCTTCACTCTGCCCCAAATCTTCCTCATCTGTCTGTTTCTTCGAGGACGAGGGCGCGGGCGCGGGCGCGAGGGGCAGACTGCCGACTGCGGAAGGAGGCGTTGAGGCGACGGAAGGGCAGTGGCCAGAGCAGCTGAGCCGACCTGCGAGCCGCGAGGAAGCCGACGGAGAGCGGAGCATCGGCCAGTGAGCCGCGAGGAAGCCGACGGAGAGCGGAGCATCGGCCACCGAGCAGGGTAGCAGGCAAGCAGTTGAGCACCTTCGCAGGCGCTGCTGGCTTTCCAGTTTCGGATTTCCGATTTCCGAATTCCGGTCAGGTTCTTTGAATCTTTTTTTACTTTAAGTCTCTAATTTTACATGTGTATTTATCACTTTGTTGATTGTGGCTTTTGTGCATACCTATTTGGAGAAATTTGCTTTTCTGGGCTGTAAAAGAGTGGTTTGTCATTGGGTGTTTTGTAGTTGTAGCTTTTAGGTATACCCTAGATTTGGAGTTTTCTTATCTGTTTGCAGGTTTGCTGCAGTGTTAAGATTTTGGTTGGTGTTTTTTGAGCCTTGTTGAAGATTTTAGTTCAATTTATTAATGAATGATGAAGGCTACATTTGTGTTCTTGTGAAGGTAAGCCAACCCTGCTGAGGAATGCAATCAAAGCTAACCATTTTGGCTATCTCATGGAAATATATATGCCATATATGTTTATCTTGAATAAAGAATTTTAACTAGTAGTATTATTTGAATTTTGTAAAAGAAGCTTGAAATATATATAGCAAATTGCATTCTGTGAATTTGTTTGACTTTATTATGCAGGTAACTCATGGGCATATATATTCTTCAACCACAATCTTGGATGTCCATGAGATGTTGCATTTGAACCTGCAAAGCTTCTATGGCTAATTCAGAGAGATTTTCTACGTAAGTACGGAAAGCTCATTCAAAGAGTTTTTGAAAGTTGGTTTTTATATATTTCATTGTGTTATTGTGCCATGGGCCATTGCAATAGCTTTAAAAGAACAATCAAGTAAAGCCCTTTCTCCCAACTTGCGTGAACCTCTATTGTGCCATGTGATTTTGCATCCTTCATCTGATTGACTGGTCACTTGGCTGCTTGACTATTTCTCATTAGTTGTTCCTTACACCCTTTTTGTCATTGTCAAAAATTATTCTATCAACATCTGTAGAAGGAAAATCTGTGCAAGAGATGGTTCATGAAGCACTCCAACATGTTCCTAATACTAGTGGTTAGTTGTATTCTTCTTTTATTTATAAGAATTATTAGTAGTAAAGTGCCTCATCTTGTGAAAACCCATTGCCCTTCCCCTCTCCTACTTTTGGACTTTAGAATAAAAAATAGAGAAGAAAAAGTAAAAATGATTTAAAAAAAAACCATCTTCCATGCCTTTGTTGTGGAATTTGAATATATTTGTGTGCATATTTATTTATTTGGAATCCTATTCTTGTTTAATTTACTACCAAAACAGATAGTTTTACTAAAATCCATTCTAAATAGTAAGTACTTGATTCTGATATTTAAACCAAATACCCCCTTAAATGTGTTCATACATAGTTTTCCATTTGGGGTTGTGTAGGATGGCTGCTAGATCCTTTCTGTAGAAAATTTTCCCCATGACAGAAGATCATGGGCTCTGCTACTGTCAGGCCCTAGTGAATATGAGAAACAGAAGGGTTAGGCGTCAAATGTGATTACAAAGAAGCAATGCATGAATTAAAAAAAAAAAACTAATAGCTTGCAGATTCAAAGCCCAAGAGAAGAGAATAAGAGGCATGCCATAACTAATATACACGTATATATTATATATAAAGAATGATGCACATGTTTTCTATGTATGGATTACACACACACATGTAATATGTTGGATAAAGTTTATTGCAACCCCACCTAGAATTTCTTTTTAGTAATCCAGTAAGGTAAGAGTAAGGTTGTGACACCCCAACCTCACACAGGCTGAGATAGCTAAAAACTTAACATAAAAGCTGCCAGTCTCAACCAACAAACCAAACATAGCGGAAGCGAATTTAAAACCTAAGGGCGTCATGCCACATCTAGGTATATCACAGCCTAGATGCACAGGCTAAACAAGAAACGAACTAACTGTCATATCATAAAAATCTCAAACAAATCCTCAAACATCATCCATAAAAATCCAAGGAAATACTCAAAGTACTGAACAGAGTATCAAAAGATCTCAAGGCTCACAGGCCATCAAAACAAAGTCTAATCAGAACTAACTAAGGCTAATGTCCTCATAAGGAAAGCTCTAGCGCGCTCACGATGCAACTACTCCATACCTGGAAAACACGCAAAGAACCATTAGCAAAAGAATGCTAAGCAACCACCATTCACACCCGCAAGGAAATATAGATATACATAAGCTTAGAAATAGGTTTACACACCCATATAGAATATAAACACCAACGAACTGTACAACAGTAGCAAATCGATACTCAACAAGGATAAACTGAACGAATCACAAACCGAGACTCAATCAAATAAATCCAATAACCAATAACGAAAGCATAATGCATAACGAGTCATAAACGAGATACCAACTGAACACAATCCAAAAGGGAACATCCCAACTCAAAGAGAACGACAAGGTATCAACCGAACAATCCAAAGAACTCATAAGGACCAACAGAGAGAGACATCCCAACATCAACCTCCCAACCAAGTCACACCATAGGTTAGAAGTCAATAGTCACGAGTCAGACGGGGTGATGAGTCCCACTCACAGGGACCGAAGTCCAATAGTAACCCATAGTAACCACAGGGGTAATCAACCCAAAGCACAGGGGTAGCGAACCCAATAGTAACACAATAGTAGCACAATAGTAACACCATAGTCCACAACCAATAGTAACCAATAGAGCACAAAGGTCCACAATAGTAACACAATGGTCCATCACCACAACCATACTCCAACACCAACTCAACCAACCAAGACGTGGGTTCATCTCAAATATGAACACCAACCAACTCCCAGATCATAACTCAAAAGATCAATAGACCAAGGACACCAAGAATGGAAACCAAAAGCATGAATCAATACTCCAAACTAAGGCATCAAATGCTCAATGAATAACATGAATAAATACTCCAAATACATGGTAGAATACTCAACAAAACAATCCAACAATGATCTGAAACAAGGGACCAACAACAGACAACAATAGCAGAAACTGCTCTCTGGAAACAGTTTCCCAGAGAACTAACGGAGCTCACTCACGGACCACTGTCCTCCGCCGAACTGCTCCGCAAGAAGCAGCCGGTCACCCTCAACGGACCTCTCCCCTCCGTCCGGATCCTCCGCTGCCACCTTGCGGATCGCCTTGGTTACATTTATACCGTAGGTCTTCCGCAAGCCAAACACCCATCCCAGATTCCAGAGACCAAAACAGACATGAACACATCATTTCCAGAATACAAGATCAGACCAAAACCACTCACATTTCATCCAATTTAGAGTCCAAGAATAAGGAAATCCATAACATCATTGATCATACAACACAAGACAAAGATCAAGATGAAATCCAACAAAGAGAATCAACAAAATAGGCTAATCACAAGGAATTTTCAGGATTTCCAATCACCAAATCAATATATAGAATAAGGGAATAAAATAGTTTTGATGGACATGGATGGTTACCTCAAAGAGCTTTTCCTACTCCAATAAGCCTTTTGCTAGCTCAAGAAGCCCCACCTTCACCTTGATCATCTTTTCCCAAAGAATCCCCAAAAGAACACTTATAAGATTCATTAAAAAGCTATCTAAAACACAAAATGCAAGATGAATCCTAGGATAGATGCACTTACCCACTCCCAACAAAGCTTAAAAGAGCAATCTTGGCTTGAAATCTTGTAGGGAAGATGAAGATGAATTTTAGGGAAATTTGGAGAGGAAATGGCGTGTAGAATTGTTGTAGGAGGAAGAAATGAGTGAAAGTCTTTAGGGCATTTGATCTTCAAATTATATACCATGAATACATACAATATTTAGGGTGTAAGACATTTAAATGATGTGGGCTTAAGTAATCTTATAGAATAATGGGTGTAGGAGAATTAATATAATCAAGACTAGTAAGTTGGGCTTATTAAATTCACCCCTTACAATTTAATTACAAGAATTAGCCCATAGCAATGTCTTAGGATCAATATATGTCTATATATAATATATAATCAAGAGTGTGGGCTTGTAGGAATATTTAATACCAAATATTGCAAGGGTCCAAATTAAATAAAATCCCTTACAAGAATAAATACAATTAATTGGGCTCTTGATTAGAATAATCAAATTAAGCTCAAGGAGTGCAATATATACTTATATATATTTAATAGGAAGAATTAGCCCAATTGGAATTAATTAATTTGCCCGAAGAATTAATTAGATTGCCCAAGGAATTAATTAACGAACGAAAGGCTTGAAAAGGAATTTACGGGGCGTTACACTCTACCCCCCTTAAAAGGAGCTTCGTCCCCGAAGCTCGAAGCTAACGGGAACTTGAAAACGAAACGGTTCAAAGGAAACGAAGGTTCAACGAAAGGTTTAAAAGAACGATTGCTCAACCAAACTTAAACTCACCAAACATGCTAACAAGCAACTAACTAAACATATACTAAGCCTAAACTTACCCAGCCTAAACTAGCATGCAAAGCAACATAAGCTAAACTACTCGACTACACTACCGGGTTCTACTACGGTGCTAACACTAACGAGAAACTAACAACTAACCTGGATAACCTCCCTGAGACGAACCGCCCGGACCGTGGGGTGGATACGGATAAGGATACGGGTACTGCTGCTGGTACGACGGCAGATACTCTGGTGGCACTTCGATCCCAAGCTTATTCTCAATGTAGCCCAAACGCTGAAAACCACGATCTACCCTCAGATCCAGGGTATCGAACCTTGCCTCCATCCTCAGATCCAGGGTGTCGAACCTTGCCTCCATCATGCGCTGCATCTCCTGCAACTGCCGGAGTACCGGGCCAACTGGTGGCGTAGGAGCCAACGGATCATGCTGCTCCTTCCTTCTGTGCTCTCGGCCGGCCTCCCCTATCGGTTCTTCTTCTTCTTCTGCCTCTTCTTCGGACTCATCACCTCCAGCTTGCTCAGCTTGCTGGGCCCCAACTAAACCCCGTAACCTCTTATGCGGGATACGGTATCGCTCAATCAGCTCCCTGCTCTCGTCAGCTGGCATCCTACTCAACTCGTGAGCGGTGATGTACTCGTTCCCCTCAATCTGAAACAACCCGGAGTACTGCAAACTCGGCGCGTTGAACGCGCTATGAACCGGCTGCTTGACCAACTCCCCGGTCACACTAACTCTCTTCTGCTGAAATATCCAGCTCAAGATCATCCCATAAGGCCGATTGCGCCTCTTGCTCGTCTTGCAGAAACTCATGTGTAAGATCATCAAGGTAGGCAAGTCAAACTTCACTCTGTGCTTCAGAAAGTATGCAAAGGCACACTCGATTGCCGTGACCTGCCGACTGTTGTTCCGGTTGGGCAACAAACTCTCTGCAACCAATAGAGTCAAGATCCTTTGCTCCCCCGTCAGGTTGTGCTTGTCGGGGCGAGTATCCAAAGCAAGATTCTCGTTCTGCCCTGTCATGTACCTCAGATAATCACGGAAGCCTACTTCTTGCGTCTCAACCCACGCATTCCGCTCATACTCATCAACACCTCCCAACGGTAAATTAAGCAGCCTACCCAACTTAGGCGGGTCCAACGAAATCCTTATGCCCTTCACTATCGAAGTGATCGCGGGCATCTCATTAGTGGTCTTAATCTTCATATTTTGATAAAACTGGTTGACCAAGTCGGGATACACAACATCTTCGATTCTCAAGAATGTGTTCAATAAACCTTGAAAATTAAGCATATTCACAATTTCGGGCGAAAAGTGTGACGGGTCAAGAGCTTTACCATCAATGATGTTGTAGCGAATGGTGCTCGAGCCTTCTCCGACCTCGGCTTGATTTCTTCGCGACATTGTTGCGGTTGATAAGGATCGAACTCGGGTGACTGTGGAAGAAAACGACGTCGTCGCTGCTGCGGACCTCCTGCGGAAACTTGCGGACCAGGTTGACGGACGTGTGCGCCCTGTTGCGATCGCCGGAGGAGAAGCTGCGGATGGGATTGACGGACCTGGGTGCTCTGCTGCGGTTTGCTCTCTGGTTGTGGGGAGAAGAAAGAGGGAAGGTAGCGGAGAGGAAAAGCGGGGGTTAGGGTTAAAATACGCTCAGAGAAGGGTAATGACGCATGTGCCCTTGCTACTTGCGGACTACTCGAACGGAAGACTGTACGCCGTTGCGTTGTTAATCCTGTGCCTCGCGGATCACCCTGACGGAACACCCCCTTCCGTTACCTTCTGCCGCACACACACCCGGAAGCCCTCCACGGAGAACCTCGTTCCGTTACTCTGCGCCGCACCGCTACTGCTGGCCTCTTTTAAGGTTAAAACAGAGGCATTGTGACTTGAACACCACGAACCAAGACGGCTGGATGGCGGGATTCCTTGTTACTAACCATAGGGCGCGGGTTCGAGACCCCTTGTGAACATGGCTAGGTCCTTAGGCCTCTTTTCCCTTTTTCCTTGCTTTTGTTCCTTCGCTTGACTTCACGAGCTTCCCAACACTTAAAACGCTAACGGGTCTTCAACCTTCTTAACGAAACGCAGCCTAAGACTTCCTAACTAACGAGGGGTCTTCTAAGGTTCACTTAAGGATGCAACTAGCTACGAACATGCAACGAAAGGCTCGGAAAACACTTTAAACCACTTATTTAAAGACTAAGCTCGAGGGTTACCTTCTTCAAGCCCATTGGCTTCGGCTTGTGTGCGGCCCATCACGAAAATCCTTCTTTGCTGCGATCCCGCCGGCTGGTGCTGTCCTCGGCCTCCACTCGGCCGGCTGCCTCCACCCTCGCCCTCCCGAGAGGGTCGGGTCGCCGCTGGAGCTCCCTGCGCTGCGCTCGATCTCGTCTGAGGTGGCCCTCCTCTCTTCGCCGTGCACTCGAAAGCCCGGTGACCTCGCAGCCCGCAAT
Organism: Ipomoea trifida; assembly: GCA_003576665.1. NCBI lineage: Eukaryota > Viridiplantae > Streptophyta > Magnoliopsida > Solanales > Convolvulaceae > Ipomoea > Ipomoea trifida. The sequence continues at coordinate 1,493,074 of CP025649.1, read as the reverse complement.
TGAAGCACTCCACCAACCTCCCCTCGCAGTCGCGACCGGGGTGATCCCTCCCACAGCGCCTGCAGTCGTAGCGCCGGTGCGCTCCATCGCCTCCTGAACTCTGCCCGGACTAGGGCGACTCCACGGCTGTGGCTAGCACCTCCTCGCTGGAAACCGGCTCGCGACCCAGAACCCCCGTGCCTGAACCTCTTGGAGTCTGAAGCTCCACCCTCGGCTGGCCGCTTGGAGCGGTCCTGGATCCCCTGACGGATAGACAGCACGCGATAGTGGTCGGCTGCGCTGCTGTAGGCCTCGCTGAGAGTCTGGAACTTGAACACGACCAGGGCCATACGGGTGTCCAAGTTCAACCCGGCTATGAACCGCTCGATCCTAACCTCCTCCGTCGGAGCTAGCGTCGGCGCGAAGCGAGCCAACTCCAAGAAACGCCGGTGATACTCCTGCACCGTCTTCGACCCCTGAACGAGATGCAAGAACTCTTCCTGCATCGCTGCCTTGACGTGCGCTGGGTAGAAACGGGCTCTCAAGCGGTCCTTGAACACCTCCCAGCCAAAGCCGGGCTCCTGCCGCAACGTCGGGCCGCCGTGGACCCACCACAAATCAGCCTCCTCCTTCAGGTAGAAGCTGGCCATCTCGACCTGACGTCCCGGTGGGCACTCCACACCTCGAGGATCTTGTCGAAGGCGGGAAGCCACTCTTCTAAGATCACGGGATCCTCCTCGCCGCGAAGAAGGGCGGATGCTGCCCTGCCACCCTCCGGACCAAATCTGGCTGCCCGCGCTGGTTGTTATGAACCATCGCGTCTCCGAGAAGCTGTGTAATCTGGGTCAACTGCTGGAGGTTCTGCACCAGCTGCTCAGCAAAGGGCACCTCGGGGTAATCCTCGCGGCGTCGTGGCGGCATGGTCGCTAGCAGAGGGAGAAGACTAACAGAAGGCGAAGAGAACACTGCGGTCGGTCTAAACCAAACACGCAAGAAAGCAAGTGAGAACAAGCTCACCGCAACAACAACAACAACAACCTGTAAGGCATAAGCAACATAAACAAAGCAAGCAAACGAGTCCTCACCGCGCGGCCTAGAATTCACACATCTTAGAACTCTTAAGCATCTTAACTTCTACTGATCAAGTCCTAGAGTCTCAGATTACAACCCTAGGATCTCTATTCAGACCTCAACACAGGCTCTGATACCAACTGTGACACCCCAACCTCACATAGGCTGAGATAGCTAAAAACTTAACAAAGCTGCCAATCTCAACCAACAAACCAAACATAGCGGAAGCAATTTAAAACTTAAGGCGTCATGCCACATCTAGGTATTAACAGCCTAGATGCACAGGCTAAACAAGAAACGAAAAACTGTCATATCATAAAAATCTCAAACAAATCCTCAAACATCATCCATAAAAATCCAAGGAAATACTCAAAGTACACAGAGTATCAAAAGATCTCAAGGCTCACAGGCCATCAAAACAAAGTCTAATCAGAACTAACTAAGGCTAATGTCCTCATAAGGAAAGCTCTAGCGCGCTCACGATGCAACTACTCCATACCTGGAAAACACGCAAAGAACCATTAGCAAAAGAATGCTAAGCAACCACCATTCACACCCGCAAGGAAATATAGATATACATAAGCTTAGAAATAGGTTTACACACCCATATAGAATATAAACACCAACGAACTGTACAACAGTGCAAATCGATACTCAACAAGGATAAACTGAACGAATCACAAACCAAGACTCAATCAATAAATCCAAAACCAATAACGAAAGCATAATGCATAACGAATCATAAAACGAGATACCAACTGAACACAATCCAAAAGGGAACATCCAACTCAAGAGAACGACAAGGTATCAACCGAACAATCCAAAAACTCATAAGAACCAACAGAGAGACATCCCAACATCAACCTCCAAACCAAGTCACACCATAGGTTAGAGTCAATAGTCACGAGTCAGACGGGTGATGAGTCCCACTCACAGGGACCGAAGTCCAATAGTAACCCATAGTAACCACAGGGGTAATCAACCCAAACAGGGGTAGCGAACCCAATAGTAACACAATAGTAGCACAATAGTAACACCATAGTCCACAACCAATAGTAACCAATAGAGCACAAAGGTCCACAATAGTAACACAATGGTCCATCACCACAACCATACTCCAACACCAACTCAACCAACCAAGACGTGGGTTCATCTCAAATATGAACACCAACCAACTCCCAGATCATAACTCAAAGATCAATAGACCAAGGACACCAAGAATGGAAACCAAAAGCATGAATCAATACTCCAAACTAAGGCATCAAATGCTCAATGAAAACATGAATAAATACTCCAAATACATGTAGAATACTCAACAAAACAATCCAACAATGATCTGAAACAAGGACCAACAACAGACAACAATAGCAGAAACTGCTCTCTGGAAACAGTTTCCCAGAGAACTAACGGAGCTCACTCACGCGGACCACTGTCCTCCCGCCGAACTGCTCCGCAAGAAGCAGCCACCCTCAACGGACCTCTCCCCTCCGTCCGGATCCCCCTGCCACCTTGCGGATCGCCTTCGCGGTTACATTATACCGTAGGGTCTTCCGCAAGGCCAAACCCATCCCAGATTCCAGAGACCAAAACAGACATGAACAAATCATTTCCAGAATACAAGATCAGACCAAAACACTCACATTTCATCCAATTTAGAGTCCAAGAAATAGGAAATCCATAACATCATTGATCATACAACACAAGACAAAGATCAAGATGAAATCCAACAAAGAGAATCAACAAAATAGGCTAATCACAAGGAATTTTCAGGATTTCCAATCACCAAATCAATATATAGAATAGGAAAAAAATAGTTTTGATGGACATGGATGGTTACCTCAAAGAGCTTTTCCTACTCCAATAAGCCTTTTTGCTAGCTCAAGAAGCCCCACCTTCACCTTGATCATCTTTTCCCAAAGAATCCCCAAAGAACACTTATAAGATTATAAAAAAGACTATCTAAAACACAAAATGCAAGATGAATCCTAGGATAGATGCACTTACCCACTCCCAACAAAGCTTAAAAGAGCAATCTTGGCTTGAAATCTTGTAGAGATGAGATGAATTTTAGTGCGACAAAAATATGGTCGTCGGTGATAATAATTAATTGCGACAAACAGTCGCAATTGAGCAATTGCGATTCGACCTGATGCGACGATCACATTTTGTCGCAAAGTATGTCGCAATTTCTCTTTTGCGGCGAAACTGTGACTAATTGCGACGGAATCTGTCCGTCACTATAGCCATGTTTTTTAGTAGTGTATGAAGATGTCCTTTTTAGTCTTTTTACATTTATCAGCTTATCAAAAAGTTAATTTTACCAAACACTTTTAAGCATAACAGCTCTTCAGATTTCAGCTTCGAGCTTATAGCTTTTTAGTTTTCAGCTACTTTTCAGCTTTCAGCTACCTTTTCAGCTCGGTTTGCCAAACATAGCCTAATTATTTACCAAACAGGGCCTTAGCATTTTGGAGTTACAAAAATCTGATTAGCCAAACACTTATATTAGTTTTTTAACCAAGTCAAATAGCTAATAGTGGTCAGATAAGTCAAAATTGGCTGATAAGCTAACTATTTTACCAAACAGGGCCAATTTTGGCTTGTTTGGCCCTGTTTAATTTGGTAATATAGTTAGCTTATCAGCCAATTTTAGCTTGTTTGACCACTATAACTGTTTGACTTGGTTAAACAATCAATATGTGTGTTTGATTAATTAGTTTTTTTTGCAACAGCTTATTGTTCCAAATCGCTAAAATTCAAAAAACTGTTTTATAAGAAAATCATTTTGCATGTAATCAGCTATCAGCTTGCAACTAATTTATCGAACATTTTTCTACAATCAACTAATGTTATCAACTAGTGAAATCACTAATCCAATCAACTAACATTTATTTATCAAACACGCCTAATATAACTATAGAATATTGAAATTGGGGTAAGAAAAATAAAAAATTGGAAAAAGAAAAAAAAGTATACATAAAGGTATAATATTGAGTATGGTGTTGTGTTGTAATAAAGCTTTACATGCATGCAGCTTTAAAGCTTAAAAGGAGTTTTGTATTTAGGGTTTGGCTTCTTTTAATGATAATCATGGAGACTATATCCGACAACGGGACAAAGGGATATTATCGAAGCACATAATAAAAATAAAGAATAAGAATTAGAGCAGAACAAAAATGGTCCCCTCAACAAAGAGAATTTTCTTTTGGTTTCAAGTGGTTGACGTAACTCAAAATATATTCTTGGCTCCACTCCCCTCTGGACCATTTCTCTTGTAATTATTGCCTCTTCTTATAGAAGCATTATACTATGAACAAAAAATTAAAGTTGCACTTTTTTTCTCCCCCACACACTCAATATCTCTCTTAATTTTTAGTACTCAAATATCCTCGGACAATTGAAACATGTGTTCCATCTCAATTAAAAGCTTAAACTGATAATTGGATGGCACATTTATGTTTATATATTATGTTCAACACCGACCACTGCATGTCTGCATAAATGTAGTAAGATTATAAGAACAATAAAAAAAAATACTCCGTAATTAATACATCAAGAATTAAAAAAAAAAAGTTGCAAGTATATAAAAAAGTAAGCACAACGTATAAGTTAGTAATTTAGATATAAGTGAAGAAAAAAGAAACAAAATTATTCTTATTATTATTATTGTTAATTTTGATAACCTAAATTCCTCGGATACTCAACACCCATTGAGCCAATCTAATTATTTGATTATAGGCTATATAGTTATGACATTCCTATCAATTCAAGTTATTAGTAGCGGATGGCCATTTTAACTACTCTAGCTTATGGATATATGTCAAATATGTGTTCACCTTAATACTTCTCAAACTAGTTTTTCGTTTGTTTATGTTCTTCAACATATTTATAATTTTCCATTTGATTTTTAATCTAATATATTTTTTCATATGTTTTTAAATTTTATTTGATACTACTTAAATAGGAAAAATGACAGTTTTAATCCATTAATTTTATTCGTAGTATAAACTACTATATTTTCTCAATCTGTCAAAGTTGCAAACAGTTAGTATCGCCCGTATGAGAGAACCACTACATGCTATTTGAGTACAAGGCTAATATACTCTATTAATATTAACAAAACACTTTGCCCAAAAAAGAGGTGGTTTAGTGGAGTAGTGGGTGAAACATGATTTTTGTCAATTTTGTGTCATAAAAGGTTACAAGTTCGATTTTTGCCCATCCCTCTCGATTAAGCCCATTCAGCGGGATATTCCTAATGTGGTTTACTTCTCTTCTGCGATTTGCAGGCTATTACACAACAGTGGGATTTACCCTATGAACACCTTTTGGTAGCCACTACTGCGTTTTTCTCATCACAAAACAACAACAACAACAATAACAGTGCACTTTAATTGAAATTTCAAATTATTAAAGTAATCATTTTATAGAATTTTCTCAATTTTCCTCCACTAAATCATTATACATACACTACTTACATGGTACGTGAACATAGTAAACTTGGAGACCAAAATGATTTTGAAGTTTTAACTACACTCTAATGGCCAAAATAGGCCGCAACCTCATCAATTAATTAATATAAGATGATATAAATGAAAAACGATTAATATGTCTTTAAAAAATTTGAAAATTCAAAGTGCATTGTTAATGTTAACTAAACTATCCCTAGTATATCACCAGTGTGATGCATAGATAGATTGTAACATATATTCAATAATTATATTATTTATATAGTGCAAAATAAATAAGTAAATTATCAAAATATTATATGATATTCTAATAATCACTAATTACAATAATGTATGGTATCTTATTGTATCAAATTATGCTTTATAATGAATTAGTCTTGCGATTAAATAAAAGAACACAAAATCATTACTTGACTCCAAAAATACCATGATGATACAAATAGAACTATATATACCAAAAAATTGACTGATAAACTATTTTCTAAATACCTCCATTATGTTTACATTTTTTAAGATAATGAAAAATCAAACTAACAAAGGAACTAAAAAAACAAATTCACATTTAACACTAATAATTCCAAAAAAACAAAAAAACAAAAAATATACCTAAACATAATATATTATTTATCAATATTATTTTAATATTTTGGATGACACTCCTGTGAGAGGTCGGGTCTATATAAAAATGTAATATTTATGATGGAAAGTGTAATACTAATAAGAAAAAATTGATTATTACTTATGAAGAATATTATAATGTTTTAAAAGTGCGATGCTATTGAGGAAAAATGCAACACAGTTAACCAAAATTAAATTGATTGATTATTTTTTGTTATGATAAAAAGCGTAATACTATGAGAAAAATTTGTAATACAAACCATATATATATATATATATATATATATATATATATATATATATATATATATATATATATATATATATATATATATTGATTGTTATTTATAAGGAAAAGTACAATGCTTAGAAGGAAAAATGTAATACTTTTAAATCAAATGTAATATTTAAGGGTTGAAAAGTTACTCATGATAAAAATTGCAATATATACTTATGAAGAAGCTTACATTTCTCATGGATGAGAATCTATGAGACGGCCACATAATAATTTTATCTTTAATATTTTATATTACATGCATGGTGTGGAATTTTTATATTTTCTTTCAAACAATTATTAATAATTACAACAAATGAAGATAATTACTAATTCATATATATGCTTTATATTATGCACCATGTTAATAAAAAAAATTTGTGATGTAGAATTATATGTTCTAAAGAATTACTCCATCTATATTCTCTAGATCTTTATCTTTAGGCCTTCCCCAATTGTGGCTTTTAACAAGTTTTTGAAATAGTAAAACTCAATGCATTAATTTTTAACAAATGGGAATGATGATGTTTTTCAAAGTTATTTCTTATGCAAAATGGGTGTTTTTGCAGGCTAAAGTGGGCCACACTGGGAAAAAATCACCTGTGCATGCAGTGTACTCGTCCGCCTGGGCACGTAATTTTTTATTTTTTTTCAGTTTTGTTATTTTGTTTTTTTTTTTCTTTTTATTTTTTTTCCTCCACTCAATTTTCTCTTTCCTAATCACACTTACAAAATCTTCTAAAAACCATACCAGAATTTAACTATTGAGAAAGGCCTTATGGAGTTTTTACTATATGTATTTTCAAATCTTATTCTTTCAAATTTACTCCTTACTATAATGAATGTTGATGAGTTATTTTCTTCGAATAGATTCCTATAAAAATATTTACATCAAAAATTTTACTCCATCTGTCCCATTTTACCTGTCCTATTTACTATTCACTGGTCAAATCAATTCTTTCTTCATTGCTTATTTTCTTCAGTAATTTGTTATTATTTTTAAATTTAAATTTTGTGTTTAATAGTACTTTTAATGTAGTTTCTAAATATATAAATTTTGTATATTAATGCTAAACTTAATATTATAAAAAATTGGATTAAAAATAACTTCAGTCAAACTTCGTTAAACGAATCAGACATCCAAAATGGGATGGAGGTAATATTTATGAAAGTCGTATACTCCGTAATATTTTTCTTCTTTTATGTGTTTATTTTGTTGTACTTATAAATAAAGAGAAAGAAAGGATATACAAAAAGCTGCAAATATTCTTAGCCATTTGATGGGTGTGAAAGAAGTTGGACATGAGACAGACAGTGGCCTTGGAATGCGTTCCTGGTGTGAAGCACTAGTCAAGATTAAGATACGCCCCGCCCCGCCCTGCACTTTCATTTTTCTTTTTCTTTTATTTAAATATTCAAGTGCTTCCATTCTTCTAACATTAAATTATTTGTCCACCCAAATTTCTAAACATTACTTTCGACTATATATTTTATATTTTTATTAGAGGAAAAAAACAAATTTTTTTCTTTAAAAAAATATTGTACTCAATTTTTTAATTTTTTTTTTAAAGATTGTGCTCAAATTTTGAAGGCTTCCTAATACTTCAGTCTCGAAAATTTGGAAGAGTAGATTAATAACCACTTGTTATAGTATCAATCATGATCTGCACTATAACTTAAACTATTGATATGCAATTATGTATATTTATTTTTAATATATTAAAAGTATATTTTTGAATAATAACGTGATAAGGAAAATTTACAACTATTACTTAAAGATATGTACGGGGTAAACTCAACATTGTAAAGTTTATTTTTAGTATACTATAAGTTCATTTTTAGTGCATTACCTAAAAATGAACATTTGTGGTACATTAAAAATGAACATTCAATATATTAATAATGAATATTTATTAGTTGTTTGCCTTGCAATGTAGACTTTGATCTATGGTATAATTTACCGCATCAATCACGCGATGTATCTCAACTGGCCATAGACCCTAGTACTTGTAAATTAAAGCAAAGAGCAACAATTTATTTTAGGTTCATTGACCAGTTAAGTTATACATTCTTTTTTGAGAGTAAGTTAAGTTATACATTCTATGTAGTTTAATTTATGTTTTTTTTAGGAAGACTAAGCTATGTGGACCATGTGGTGATAGGATCATGCTAGACTCCTTTTCATTTTTCACCATATTTTTTTTTTTACTGTCGAATGTGTGAATATTTCCTACCAATAAAAATATTTTGACTATTTGAATATTTAATTTAGTGAGCCATTTTAATCTAATAATATAAAAGAGAGATGCTAGAGGTAAAAAAAAAAAAATAGAAGGGGAAATAATCATATTTTCCTTTCATTTTTATCATTTTAATAGGGGAAAGCGAATCCAATGTTTAAAAAAAAAAAATTAGTGATCACTTCAACTAAAGAGAAAAAGTAGCATAATGTATTATGTATATATTGGCACTTGGCTTTTTACACAAATATAGTTAATAGTAAGTCATCATAACATTGAAGAAAACATTGAGCAACATGCATGCACTCAATTAGACCTCATAAAATTGGCCAAGAAAAAACCAAAAAGGAAGAGGTGGGTGGGTGGGTGGGTAGGGAAAGATACCAAAAGTAATAAATATTTATAAAACCAAAAGTAAAAATAAAAAATAAAACAAAATAAAATACAGTGAGTTAGAAAACCCAAAAAAAAAAAAAAAAAAAAAAAAAAACTAGACATTACTACAAAGCTTCAAGCCACAAGAGTTGGATCTGACAAAGGCGTCGAGGGCCTTGACGGCGGCGGTTGCGGTGGGTCTGTCGGCGGGGTTGTCGGCGGTGCAGTCGAGGGCGAGGCTCATGGTGGCGACGATTTTGGTCCGGTAAATGACGGCATCGGGCTTGATAGGCGAGTGAACCCAGGCGTCGAGGTGGCAATCGGAGTAGCAATACCTGGCCCACTCGATAATGCTTTCATGCACGCCGAACTCATCGTCAGCTGGACTTCTTCCCGTCAATAATTCCATCAAAATAAGTCCAAATCCGTAGATGTCTTTAGATTCAACCATTTCTGCTGTGTCATATATGCAACCAACAAATTCTTATCAATCCTATAAGCTAGCTAAAAAGGAAACGAATTACAGTAGCTTATTGTATAGTATGTAGGGTGGTGCATATCATGCAGGTGAAGAAAAGTGATGCATGCTTTGTGTCAGTTGTTTTTCTTTCCCATATATATATAAATCTTGGATCAAATACTGCCCCCTCCAAGTGTGACTTCGATTGGATGAGCTCAAATAAATGATTGAAAATCAATAAAAAAAAATTTTAAAAAAATTTATAATTTTCTCAACCAAATATATTTCTATGGTACAGTAAGTGCTGATATGTAGTGCACATGAAAATACTTGACGGTGCATTTCGATTTTGGGCTCAAAACACCATCAAGCATATTTAAATGCACGAGTCATTAGAAATATGTACACCCACACAAAAAATTTTGACATACACTTGTATTGGGACCCACATGAAAAAAAAAAGTAACTTATTATTGCAGGAGTAAAGTTTAGGGAATAAGATTTGGAGTCATGCCAAGGACCTTGTAGTCCAGTGGCATCAAACCCTTCCCTTTATACAGGAGGTGGTGGGTTCGAGCTTCAGTGGAGTCAATACTGACTCTTGTGCTTCAATAGGTTGAGAAAGTAGTTATGAACAGATACTGCATTCTAATAGAGTTAGTAGTATTCAAAAAAAAAAGATTTGGGAGTCATGTAGTAGAATTTTTGAAAATTATCAAAATGTCACTTTTTTTTTTTCTTATTCATTAATTTTCAACTATTGATCTGAACTCATCCAATGTACTAGATCTATCCTGACCGTCCACATCTAGAGAGCCTATTGCACCAGAACCAAACCCTATATATATATATAGATACAACATGCACATAGAAATGTGGATGTGGAGGGAAAATAACGTAACGATAATGAGTAACTAGTAATATTATATTAATTCTTACCAACAAAAAAAAAAAGTAATATTAAAACATCGTAACGTAACGTAACCCTAAAATAAATGTTGAAGTACGTACCTGGAGCAAGGTGGGATGATGAACGCTTTGAATGGGGAAGTCTTAGTCTTAGGCATGGCTCATCTCTGTGATCAATGATGATGTTGTGGGATGAAAGATCATCACCCACGATAACACTGGGCGAGCAACAACAATGCAAATATTTAAGAGCTCTGCCAATCCCTATAGCCACCTTTAGTCTACGTTCCCAACCCATTCCCCGAATTGCTTCGCACAGTTCCTTCCCTTCTTCAATGTACTCGTAGATCAGAATCCCGTGCTTTTCCGACATGCATGCTGCAGCAGCTAGCAGCCGTACGATGTTTGGATGGTGAAGGTTTCCGAGTTCCGAGGTCTGGATCCAGTAACTCGAGTGGTTTATGTTGCTCACAATCTTTGCCAGGAATTGCATGTTGTTGTTTGTCGTGGAGCTTCCTCTGTATGAGCGCCTCGAGATGAAATTCTCTTCTGTCCTCGAAGATGAGATATCCTCCATTGTGATGGATTTCGAAGCCTTGGAATCGAAGAACTGTAATTCCCATGTTCCGTCTTTGCTCCCCACTCTATTCATTCCCAATTCCTTCTTTCTTCTTCGGATGAAAACGAAGATCATGGCTGCTGCTGCAAGAACGAGCACGAGAAGGGAAGTCAAGAAGTACCACCAAACGCGAGCTTTATAAGCGCCTTTGCATGGAGGCAAACCACTTGTTTCGTCGCCACCACAGAGGAGTGTATTCCCAGCAACTGCACTGGAATTGATGGCCAGGAAGGCTCCAGTTGATGGTATACTTCCATATAAATGGTTGAAGGAGACATTGACTTGAACAAGAGATTGGATTTGTCCTAAATTCTGTGGTATTTCTCCTGATAATTCATTCACAGACAAGTCGAGCTGCCCAAGGACTGGCATCTGGGAAAGACTTGACGGGATTTGGCCACTGAACTGATTGTGACTGAGGTCGAGGCTTACGAGTTTCTGACATGAACATAGTTCATCTGGGATTTTACCTGTAAGCTTGTTGGCACTCAGCTTCAGCTCCATTAACTCGGAGAACTTCCCAAAACTCGGAGGAATCTCACCCGAAAATCCATTTCCAGATAAATCCAAGTTTTCGAGCTTTTGAGTGCCAAAGGAATCTGGTAAAGATCCATAAAGTTTGTTCCTGGCCAAGTTCAGCATTTGCAGGGCTGGCATGTCCCAGTTCCTATCACTGATCGAGCTGTTGAGATTATTTCCCGAGACATCAAGAAAGTAGACAAGCGGAAGTTTGGTGAACTCGGGGGACAAATGACCAGTTAGTTTATTGTTCTGAAGGCGAACTCGCTGCAAGGTTTTGCAAAGAGAAAGGCTTTCTGGGATTTCTCCTTCAAGGGAATTTGAGAAGAGGATGAGCTTGAAGAGATGGCCAGGGTAACAAAGATGTTTTGGGATTTTCCCAGTAAGCTTATTGGTGGAAAGGTCTAATATGGTGAGGTTGTTGAACTTTCCAAGGTCCCTTGGTATCTCACCTGAGAATTGGTTAGACCACAACTGAAGAATTTGGAGGCGAGGCAAAGAGGTTAAGGATGTCGGGATTTTGCCAGTGAAATTATTGGAGAACAAATGGAGAATTTCCAAGCTCTGCAGTTGCCCTACAAGCTCAGGAATTTCACCAGACAGAAAATTGTCACTTAGATCAAGTGACTTCAGTTTCTTGAGTCCAAAAATGGAAGATGGAACTGGACCTGAGAGCTTGTTTAGGTAGAGAAAAAGATATTGAAGGCTGGTGAGATTACCTAAAGATGAAGGGATTTCGCCAGTGAGATTGTTGTAGACGAGATCAACGTGATACAAATTGGCCAACTCCCCAATCTCCTCCGGGATTCCACCCGAGAAATTGTTGTACCCCAGATAAATCCACTTCAAATTCTTCATCAGCCCCAACCCCGGGGGTATTTCTCCAGAAAATTGGTTCGACGCCAAGGTTAAGTACTCCAACTGCGACATGTTTGTAATAGACTTTGGAATGCTTCCTACCAAGACATTCCCACCAAAATCAAGAACTTTAAGGCCTGAGAACAACCCAATATTTTCTGGAATTTTCCCAGAAAGCATGTTGTTCGAGAGATCCAGAGTCTCAAGGAATGGACTTGGCCCTTGTGGAAGCGGACCTGTGAAGTTGTTGTTGCTTAGATTGAGATACTGGAGTGACAAGCAAGAAGATAAGTTGCTTGGAATTTCTCCAAACAACTGATTGCTAGAGAGATCAATAGATTTCACATATGGCAACTGGAACGACGACTCTGGAATTCTCCCCGATAAGTTCTTCCCAGAGAGCTCAATCTTGGCAACATGTGATGAACCATCACAAACTAAACCACTCCATTCGCATAAAGCTCGAGATGGATTCCAATCACGAAGAGAGCCTAAAGGATCATTCAAGGATGCTTTCATCGATGCTAGTAGCTCCAGCTCCGAACATTTGCATGCTTGCAAGTTAAACAATACAAGCACAAAGATGAACATGATCAATCTGTTGTCGCGAATTTTTCCTCCCTTCTCTGTCATCTTTTTCGTCGAAAAGCTTTATATCAGCATCGACAGCATGAATTGAAGAAGTGGATCTAATAAGCCAAATGTCAAAGTGGTTGGTTGGGCTTTAAGTGGATGAAGATAGCTTCAACAACTTTCTGCTAAGAGGTTTTCTGTCAACAACATGAAAACATTATACTTCTGTTACTATGAAATCTTGGATCTAGAGCTATCTAAATTTTTTTTTTTTTAAAGTAATGGACTAACTCGATAAAGCATAAAACATAAACTCAGCTTTCTATGAGGTAGGAATCTTTTCTTATTCATGTAAAACATATACATATGTATATTAGTATATTTTACAGACAAAAGCAGCTTCAGACAAGAATCCAAGGAACCATACTATGCAATTATACAATTTGGATTCTGGTACAAACTAAAGATCAATATAAATATCATTAGTACCAAGGAAAACATGGCACAAATTACGGACATGCAAGGACACATTAAATGAATACCACCAGGAAACAAGAAAGCTATAGCGAACATTAAGGTTAATAGTTCTAGAGTCATACCAAAATACTGCAGCAATAAGTCTAAGGGTTTGGTAGCTTCCGAGGCTTGGAGAAGAGGAAAATCCTTTAGAATGGTGATAGTTTAGGATGTTAAGAGGGGTTAGTAGGTTAGGGAGTTAGAATTTGAGTGCATATATAGAGCAAGGGGCCAAGAATATGAAATAGGACAGAGAATTGTGGGATAATTACTAGAATGCACCTTGACCTGTGTTTGAACAAAAATGGTTGAAAGGAAGAAGGCAGGGACAGATGTTGGGGAAAGGCCTCGGCTTTGTCGGGTATTTCCAAAATGCTCTTTTGACTGGCTTTGGATGGTGACTAAGGATTCATTAGCCGTGACTCTTTTACAAAATTATTACAGGAATGATAAAAACCTCAAAGGCATAGAACTGAATGCTTTTAGTATGTATCTCAAACTATTATACACATGCATCTTGGCACAACATAGATACTATTAGGATCAAGCGTTTACCACTTAGGTGGTAAAACATTTTCGAGACGTTGCGTGTTGGACTTGGCCTAAACTCTGGCCTCCGCCCAACAATTCCCCCTTCTAGCACCAATTAGTCCGGGGACCAACCAGTCTTAAACTCGAGACCTGATTCTGATATCACTTGTTAGATCAAGCGCTTACCACTTATGCCAAAAGCTATAGCTAGTAGCAAATATACAATTTTATTTCTTTATAAACCATCATCACATTTTCGAGAAGTTGAGTGCTGGACTTGACCTTTTAAATTTTAAGCTCTTTACCGGCCTCCGTCCAACAATCCCCAAGTCACCGGCTGCTAGACTTGGTCTTTACCGGCCTTCGCCCAACAGATACACTTTCCCTTTCTCTATACGACTATACACAAAAAGAAAGCACAACGTACAAAGGTGGTGGTAAGAAAAGAACTCCAATCTATGCACTAAATGCATCTTGGACAAGAAATGAGTACTTATTTTGCACTTTGGTGTGAATTCTGCTGTGATAGATAAGTACTGGCTTTACAAAATAAACAGTATTGACAGATGAGTATATACAAAAGGGAAATTTATCATAATCTTTTCTAGCCAGCTACATTAATTTAATTTAATTTTTTTTTCTCTAGAATTAAACAAGATTCCTCAAAGTATTAATCAAATATTAAAGAATGCATTAGCACGAATTCCAGAATGATGCTTTATTTTTAAGTGTAAACCCTCAATTGTACTTCCATGTTCTGTTCCCTTGCCTGCCTCTTTGCAAGAAAAGGAGTATGCGCTGACCAAATAAAAAGGAATGCAAGATGTACTAAAATGATTGAATCCTTAAACTTGAATACTGCATGCTTTTTCTATGAGTTGTCATTGGTTGTATAACATTAGCAAGACCAAATTATGTCAACTTATTTGTTCACAATGTCATGCCTAGGATCTCACTTTTCTCAAACTATATACTATACATGAGTGAAAGATTTTATTCCCTGCTGTCAAGAATCTTTGTAGTTATGATTTGTGAGAGTAATTTAAGGATAAAAGCAAGTGCTGCTTACTTGCATTAATCTTGAGAGTCATTTCATATAACCTTTTTCTTGTTTTTTAAATACTAGCAATCATGAATCAAACACACTCACATACATACAATTATACATTCGGATAACCCCATCCAAGAGAGTTAAGGATACAAACTTGTAACCACAAGATTAGGAGTTTGAATCTAGCCTTTTTAGTTTGAGCCAATTAACTATTAACAACCTAAGCTGGTTTACCTCCTTGTGGTTCTTTTACCGACTAGCTAGGATCACAAGGCGATATTTACCCAGTGCAGCTACAAATTTCCCTCGTCACCCCAAAAAATTATAAATTCACATAACTATGTTAAAAGTCTTACTTGCACACAATGTCACCATGTGAAAGGTTAACACAATCTACACAACCTTTGACTCTTGTGAGACAAAATTTCAAGGCCATCTATTCCCATTGACCCACAACTGAGTGCTAGCTTCTAATTTAAGACTGAAGTTTCCCACAATAGCATAGCGTGCAAATCTGAATTATCTCAAGAGGAGTCAAAGAAAAAAAGTAAAAAAGTGGGGGAAGGGGAAAGGAATGGGAAAGTGGATTCTTTAGAAAAAGAGACTTTGCCAAATTGTTACTCTCTCAATTGGAAGTTTGTGCTTCAATAAGTTAACAAAGTATATATGATCGTATCAAACTAAAAAACAGACTTTTTTTTTCCTACTATTCAACATTATAAAATCTTTCTAAAACAGTATATTGGCATCAAAATTAGAGATACAGATATAGTTTTTGGTATAGTATAAGAAGTCCATGAAAATTGCGCCAGAAATAAAGAAAGTTGAAAATGGGGCTAAAAATACAAACAGATACGTACAAGAAGTAAAGCACTAAAAATGAAGAGTGAATGGGAAAGTAAAAAGGGGGAAGGAAAAGGAGAATATCTTTACGTTACAGAGAGAGTCACTGAGCTATTGAATGAAGCTCGTGCGTGCGCCTTTCTTTGTCCAAGGCGGTATGGGACCCCTCCATTCTCTTTCTCGAAGGAATATACAGAGACAGAGACAGAAAGCAAGAGAGAGTGTGGTCTTTGTCAAAGCCCAGTAATGCCACCATGCTTTCTTCTTCGCCATTTTCTAGGGTTACTCGCTCGCCATCCCCACTCCAACCGTAACCTAACCCATTTCCTCTCCTCTCCTCTCTGTTTTTGTCCATCACGTTTCTCACTTCCCTTTTTTTTTCTTTTCAAAGGCTAAAATTACAGTGCTTCATCACATCACAATATCTGATATCTGAGTGGAAAGATGAATTCTGTGATTACTCTCATTTTTTACGCACGCTCTTACCCTTTTTTTAATAACAAAAACTTATACACTTAAATAGTTGATCAATATCAAAATTTAATACTTAAATTTGAAAATGTAATTCTAATTTAAGATTAAAGTACTTTTTACAAATAAAAAATTTACGGAGTAATACTTTTACATTGTACACCGTGACCTTGCATGGTAAATCTTAATTCAAAAATCATCTTTTTGCAGTTAATCTATTACGTGTTTTTAATAAATTATGCATCTATAAATAAATTGAAGCAACATAATATATTAATAATATACACATAAAAAATGATAATATGTTAACTGCGTTTTATGTGATTGTAATAACATATTATGCACATTTAGTTAACATATTATATGTTTGTAGTTAATGTATTATGTATCTTCAATTTATTTACATACGCATAATCTGTTAATGCAGACATATAATATGAATATCATTTTGAGTTGTGATCCACAATTCAATGTAGGCCATGATGCATGATATAATTTGCCAAGGATATCTCTATGACTCCCTCGGATGTCACAGGTTTGAACCCTAATGAAGGCATTGACTCTTACATTAAAATGGCGAGTTTAGTCCTTAAATTATGACAGTATCCATAGTCCTTCAGTTATGAGCGAATTCACCAAGGGAGTAACTTGAGATTTTTAGTACGTAAAATTCTTTCATAAACTCTGCAATAACTTAATCAAGAATTGTATATTTTGACAATATATGAAAATTATATATCTCATCACATTCTCTGTCTTCTTAAAAACCAAAGTAATGAAGGGAGAACCTAATACTCAATTATGAAAATTCTAAAAACTTGTGCAACTTTTAAAGGCGATTATTGACTAAACTACTGCATACGAAAAATTTTACATACTAAAAATCTCAAGTTATGACCGTATCCATAGTCCTTCAGTTATGAGCGAATTCACCAAGGGAGTAACTTGAGATTTTTAGTACGTAAAATCCTTTCATAAACTCTGCAATAACTTAACCAGGAATCGTATATCTTGACAATATATGAAAATTATATATCTCCATCACATTCTCTGTCTTCTTAAAAATCAAAGTAATGAAGGGAGAACCTAATACTCAATTATGAAAATTCTAAAAACTTGTGCAACTTTTAAAGACGATTATTGACTAAACTACTGCATACGAAAAATTTTACATACTAAAAATTTCAAGTTATTCCATTGATGAATTTCTCATAAAAGCAACCCGAGAAATTTGACATCATTTTGTATCTCAAAAGTTCTGATTTGATTACCTTTATTGCTTACTAAAGAAAATTGAAAATTGTTAGGATAGTGCGTGTCAAACACATGAAGACAATGATCAAGTCTTTCTTTGTTTGTACTAAGTTTTAAGTTTGTTTTACGAGAGTCAGGTTCCTAACAAGTCATACTAAAGCTATTGAAATGCTTTTAGAATTTAAGAATATTGAAATAAGAAGCTAAGAAGTGAAAAATAATGTTGTGAAAGTGATTTTGATATAAGAAAGAGAATAAAATGTGAATTTCTTACTTTACCCCTCAAATTTTAAATATTCTTTTAATTTTTCCGTCAGTTTTAACGGTCAGGGACCAAATGTGCCACTTTATTCATAACTCAAGATACAATCATAACTAAAGGACTCAATCTAAACTTGGGTATAACTCACGAACCAAAAACACAAATTTTCCTTAAAAATGATAAAGTGAGAAATAGCATGTATTTGAATGCATATTGGTCATGATATAACTATTGTAAACTAGTCCGGCCAATAGCTAAGTACACTGAATGGGACTAAGCATGTAACTAGCAGTGTGTCATTGAACCAAGATGTGAATGGGACTAAGCATGTAACTAGCAGTGTGTCATTGAACCAAGATGTGGCTATCTGTTTTGTTGATGTGTCCAGCTTTTCCTAACAAAATAGGGTTCTTATTTAATACTGTAATTAAATTAATTTTTTATATATAATTGTAAACTTACAAATAAAAAGTATAATATTTATTATAAGATATAAAAATAATAGATAAACAACTCTTAGATCGAGCAAATTTATACTATAACTAGTTTTTCACGCGCATTATATTGCGCGAATGAGATAATTCTCAATGTTTATTTTTAAATAAGTATTTCAAAATATATCAATGCAAGATTATATAGGAGATGTTCATATATATGTAATTGAATGTTGAATTTGTTTATTTAAATCGGTAATTCAAAGTTTATGAATGCAAGATAATATATGAGAGATTGAACATAATTGTCACTAAAATAATTGCAATTTTGTAAAAACGCTAATCTAAATACTTAGTCTAAAAATGATAGTATAAACAAATACTACTTTTTCGTTTGAATTTCTCTAGACCTTTTTAATTGTCTTTCAGGTAGCATTGTCATTGCCTTTATCTTCAGTACTTATTTTTAAAAAAAAATTATTTATTGGTATTTGATAACGTGTCATGTGCAATTGAGTTATTGTAGTAGTATAGAGGGCAACATCATGCAATGAGATTATGATGTAGGAAGTTGTGGATTTGTCTCGTTGTGTTTGTATATATTACTGAGATCTTAGTTGTACCATAAACTCTTAGAGTCTAGTTTCTCGCTCCATCCTCGCCGCATGGAAACACCCATGCCGAGATACAGCAAGCCCTTGGCGGAGACCTCGGAGATGCGGCGCTCTGTATTCTCATACCACTCGTTGCCGCCGTCGATGATTGTGTCGCCGGGAGCCCCCGCCTTGATGAGGATGATAACAGATCTTTGGCTGGTAGCCGCAGTCGATGATGGTCTCCATGTGCTCCGACAAGGCGGCGATGGTTTGGACTGAAGCTTTCACTTGAGGGTAGTGAGGCAAGGGACGGCGGGTGAGGCGTGAGGTCGAAAGAAGAAAAAAAAAAGAGAAAGAAAATTGCTTGTGATAGGAATCGATGCCATGCTCTATGTTCATTTTTATTGTTCATGCGCGTGTTTTCTTATTTGAAAACAAGTTTTTTTTTTTTTTTTTGTTTCTAATTCTCCAAAAAATAGAGAAGAGTTCTCTGTTTTCAAAATGAGAAATAGTTTTAGTAAACATGTTTCTTGTTTTCTTATTCTCAAATTCTCAAAATTTACAGAAATTTCAGGAAATTTTCCTGGTAGTAAACGCACCCTTAATCTTGCAAACACCTATTGATATTTGACAGTAATAGTTTTTCCCCCTACATGTTTTATGTGCTATGAGAAGTGTGTCGTACATTCTCATGTGAAAGTATTGAACAAAATATTAATATTTATTATATTTGTAGAAGGTTAATGAGTAGTATATTTTGTTCTAGTTTCATAACTTGTTTACTTGATAGTAACAACAATAACTTTGCAGGTTGTCCAAATACTGATGCTGCAATATGTCTAGTTTCATCAACAATTTCTACATTCATTTTGCACATGTTTATTTTGAAGTTCATATGTTTAGAATTAGTATGAATGAGTGTAATACTTGATTTTGTGTAAACCTGGCAATTATGGACACGACACAAAACCGGACACGAAAATAACGGGTTAGTGTTTAGCCTTAACGTGTCCCGGGTTGTTAACGGGTTGACCCGTTAAGAACCCGTTATGTTTTGTGGCTTAACGGGTCAACCCGTTAAACCTATTAAGAACCCGTTTAACCCGTTAACATTATCGTGTTAACCCGTTTACAACACGCTAAGAACTAAGGATGAATTACTAAATTAGGCCAAGATCCTACACCAATTATTGATGTTCAACAATATTAAATTTTAATTTCTATTATTTTCAATTTTATTCTAAAAACTAGTATGAAGTTCTTTAATTATGACTTTTGGATGTTATTTTATCATTGTATGAATGTTATAAATTGAATATTTTTTTAGTTTGTTTGATGGATTGAATTGTAGGTTTTATTTCTTTTTTTTATATAACTTAACTTTAAATTTTAATTTTTTAAATATATTAATAGGTTTAGCGGGCTTAAATAGGTTTCGTGTCATATCGTGTCGACACGAACTGAAACATGTTAACAAAACGTGTCTATCGTGTCAACCCGCTTAACCCGTTAGCAAATCGTGTTCGTGTTCGTGTTAAAAATTTGAACCCGTTAACCTTAACGTGTCGTGTCCGTGTTTAACCTTATCGTGTTCGTGTTGTTATCGTGTCGACCCGTTAACGAACCCGTATACACGAATTGCCAGGTCTAATTGTGTGTGTGCATGTGTGTGTGTGTGTGTGATTTTTTTAATAATTTTTTTTGTTGATTTGATACTAATCATGGAGTATTCACTACTGCCTTTTTATCACAATGCATGTAGTTAAATAGTTTGTCGCTTTGTGCATAAACATTTTTAAACAGTGGCTACATCCTATATACTAATTATTTTTGTTGTCAATATCGATGTTGATTTTGTCTTTAATCCAAACAGGTTGATTGTAAATTGATTTTACATACAAGATTAATGAATGTTGTAATGGTAGCGGTAGCTATTTTTCAAATTTCTTCGTTTTCTGAATTTGAAAGATTGATTCCAACAATGTTGTAGTCTCAGCATCTTTTCATGTTATTTTCTTTTTGTTGTAACTACTAATTTATTTAATTTAATAAGAGTAATAAAGTGGGTTACTTACTTTTGAATAATATACTCTAATATATTCGTAGTATACGTTCAACAATTGGGATGTGGATCGAACTTAAGACCTTACTTATAGAAATTAATGGGTAAGTTAAAAGTTAATGGAATATTAACGAAAAAGATAATATTTAACGAAAAATTTAACGGATAATCATATAATTAAGGATAAATTAGAAAATTTCAAGGAAAAATATAAATCTAAACAATCTGAACCATCCATTTGATTTAATAATTTTACCGTTATTTTTTCTACCAATTATAGGTTTAACCATCCATTTGATTTAATAATTTTACCGTTATTTTTGTACCAATTATAGGTTTAACTTTCTTCGGCTCTTATTAGTATATGATGGATCTCAGCGCTGCATTATGCTTACTTCCCAGGGGGTCACCCATCCCGTGATGGCCGGAAGTCAAGCACGCTTAACCACAACTTAAAACCAATTGGTGATAGGTAGGTGGACATTAACCATTATGCCTGACTCCACCTTGGACTGGACTCGGCTTTCGCCTCGCCATCGATTCGAACCCGTGACCTCGGCTCTGATGCACTATGCTTACTTCCCAGGGGGTCACCCATCCGCCAGAAGTCAAGCACGCTTAACCACAGAGTTCTTTGGCTAACTGGTTGCCATATCCTTCCTAAAATCAATTGGTGATAGGTAGGTGGACATTAACCATTTAACCACATCCCTCCATGGTAAGCTACAACGCCACGTCTCGAATCGAGCAGGGGCTGAACTCGGCCAACCTTGCCGACGCCCAACAGTATAGTACATTATAGGCCTAACTTTCTTTGACTCTTATTAGTATACTAGTCTTTTCCATGCGCGATGCGCAAAAACATATGCCCAATATTTATATTTAAAAAAAAAATAAATTCTTACTAATTAAAATCTAAATAAAAAAATATTTATTATATTAATCCAATATATAATGTATACAAATATTATTGTAATTAAATAATATAGGAAAAGATATGGTAGATGCATGTGCATGGTAAAGTTAACGGAAAAGTTAACGGAATTTATAAGGGTAAGGGTATTTTTGTCCAAAAATTTGTATAGTACAACTCTAAAAACATGATGTACAAAATGATTAGCACTAAAAACATGGACATAAATTAGGGATATAACTTTGATTGAGACTTATTATGTTTTTAGATTAGATAATATAATAGATATATATAGTAGATAGTAGATGTTATACTTTAGTTGTCCAAAAATTATGAGGCTAGTTATGTTAACATTTTTCATATGAAAACTCCAAAAAATATAAGTATTTTAATAACATGATACAAAGTTACATATTATAAGCAAAATAAATTATGCCTAAAATATTTGTTTGAAATTTTAAATGCAAAAAAGAAACATTAAGTATTTAGAATTTTAGAAATCATAATTGCACATCAAAATTATGAATAATTTTTTAATGCAGTAAAAAATAAATATTGATAAAATTAAATACAAAATTTTCTGCAAATCATAGCCCCACTAGCGGTACCGCATGGTTACATAAAATTGTAGAAAACATCAGTAATATATAGTGATGGGGGATAGACTAAGGCTCGGTAATGGAAGCTCGACGTGGACTGAAGAGACGACCAATGAAGAGGGAAAAAGGGCTTGGAAGAAGGAAGGATGAGGTGGCCTAAGTCGGCTTAGGACAAGTCAGTCGGACGGAGGCCATTCAATGGACTGCTTTGTGGAGCACGTTCAAGGAAGAGTTTGATAATGAAAAGAATATGCTTGGTGGTTCCTTAGGTGACAAGGCAGTTGAAGATCTTAGATTGAGAGTGATTGAACTTAACTATTGAAATGATTAACTACCATGGAAGAAAGGTCGGGCTAGAGAAGCAAGAAGAGGACGAGTCGGACCGGACCGACCTAGAAGGGGCCGAGGTTAGAAAGGCGGTGTAAGAAGAATGGGGCGAGACAGGCAGTTATGGAAGTTTCCTAAAGAGTTTGGCGGTGAAATGTGAGAGATATGGAAGGAAGGTCGAGATAGATTAGGAAAGTGCCTAAAATGTAATAAGGAAAGAGCTCCTAAAGTAGTTTAGAAGTTTCTTATGGGAGAGATCCCTCATAGCTTGTATAAATAGGGGTTCTAGGTCTCGAGAGAGACACAAGCAATCTAGCACACTTATAAGCAATTCATTGTACTCAAAGGCAATTCGTAATCCAAAGAGGACCGAAAGGTTACTCTAATTTTCCGATAGTGTTAGTCGATTTCCTGGTGGTGTTGGCTTGCCGTTCAACCATTCCGTGAGAGATAAAACCAACATTGACGCCGTTCGTGGGATCGATCAAAAGGTTGTGTAGTCTCTAGCTGGCTGAGAAAGTAGGAGTTACGAAGCAATGGTGACTACTAGGAGTCATCAAGGTCAGGGACAAGGAAGAACGCAAGCTCAAATACAAGCAAACGATATTGCTGGACAAACCGCTTCTCAGGGAAGGGACCTGCGAGAGCAGTTGTCCCGGCCCCGTAATGGCGACCTGCGAGAATAGCTCAATCAATCTCGTGCTCAAAGTGGGCAAAGGCAAGTGGAAGACCCCCTGCTAACGGGGTTTGAGTCGAAGAGGCGCCCCCGCCTCCTATACCAATCGCACCAGAACAACCCGAGTAACAGGGGATCCTGGGAGTGCTTACTTGGCTGGTAGAAGTCCATGAACGAGAGATGTGACTCCATGAAAGAGAGGGGCCTCCGGTGGTTTAGCAAGCAAGGTCTATTCGGTCGGTGGATAAAGAAAGGTTGACCGCTTCACACCGATCTCCGTCAAGGTCGAGATGACCGCGTCAATCCATTTTCAACAGGTTGACGAACCAAGAAATACCAGGGGATGAAGACCAGAGGGAGGTCGCCCCTAACGAGCCTAGAAATAGGCGAGAGCGGCGATATTACGAGGTCTAGAGGTGTGTTGAGGAACACTCGGTCCATGAGAGCAGCGGAGAATCACGTATGGAACGAGGTCAAAGGTCGGAGGACGTTATCACATTGGCAAGACAAGTGCGAGACTTGCAAAACTAGATGAATGGGAACATCGGGGACGCTCAGTTCTTCCTGCGAGCATGCCCTTTCTCCCGAGAAACCATGTCTTTCCAAACCCTAGCAAAGTTTAAGCTGCCCGAGAACTTAACGTACGACGGAACTAGAGATCCTCGCGAGCACTTGCTTAGCTTCCAAGCTCGGATTCAGATTCATGGAGCCGAGGATCCGCTGATGTGTAAGGCCTTCCTAATAACTCTAACTGGTTCGGCGCAAAGGTGGTGCATGAGACTACTCGAGCATTCTGTTAACAGTTTTGCGCAAATGGCCGAGCTCTTCTTGACCAATAATGCCGCCTACTTGCGTCCAAAGAAGAATTTTATGTACATATCCAGAGTTAAGCAAGACCTTGGTGGTTCACTTAGGTCGTACTTAGCAAGGTGGCAGAAAGAGGTTCAGGCGGTGGACGATCTGGACGATAAGACGATGCTGATCTTGTTTATGGAGAATCTAAGGTTGGGGAAATTGTATACCAATCTCCATACTGAGTGGCCAATCTCATATGCCCAAGTCATTCGAAGGGCCAATCATCATGCTGAAATTGTTTTGAAGAATCAACTTAAGGATTCAGGAAAGGAAGGACGTCACGACCCAAGAAGCCTCGTGTAGAGGAGTCACGTGTTGGAGATTCGATAAGAGTCGGCTAGGCTGACAGGAGACCGGTCAGAACCTTGAAAGAGCAGGTGTCCCACCATTCCATCAATAGCTCGTTGTAGTTCAAGAGGTGCAAGCTCAGCCCCAAGTAGAGGCACGACCAGCAAACGCGCCTCCAACCACTAGTCAGACCTTTGGAACAGGCAAGTATTGTCGATTGCATCGGTCGACCACCCATTCGACCGAGGAATGTGACTTCTTGAAGAAAGAAATAAAGGCTATCATACAAAGGAGTACTCCGACTCAGTGGCACTAGGGTTTACCTTGGCAGCGCGGGAACCAGGGTCAGACTAGAGAAGGTAACCATGATAAAGGAAAACAGCTTGCTTCAGAGGAAAAGGTGGATAAGTGGAAGGGCAAAAATGTCATTAACATGATTATCGGAGGACTGGAGGGAGGTGGCTCGGCCGGGTCGAGGAAAGCCTGGGCTCAACAACTATACGTCGGAGCTATCTATGAACACGCAGAGCAGGTAAAAAGGGCATGTCGAGAGCCAAAAGAACCTCGAGCAGAACACCTAAAGGACTAGTATTCTTTTACGCTAATAATATTATGTAAATAGTAATAAGATCATTATCTTACGTAGCTACATTTAAAACTCATTATTAAAAATGCAAATGTAGGGTAATAGAACATCGTGAAACACTTGATGCATCGAAAAGATGTCGAGACTACAACAATGCTACAATCAATCTTGCGAATACATAAAATGAAGAAGTTTCAAAACTAGCCACCGTTTCAGCATTCATTGATCTTGTATGTAAAATACTTATATATTGTGCTTCCTTTAAATATATTAGAACTAATATAAATTTACAATTCATTTTATTTTATAAACTCAACATGTTTAGATTAAGGGCAAAATTAGTATCAACCTAAACAATAAAAACACTTAGTATTCGGACTACTTGCAGAGTCATTATTATTACTATCAAGTAAACAAGTTATGGAACTAGAACAAGAGATACTACTTATGAACCTCCTACAAATATAATAAATATTAATATTTTGTTCAATACTTTCACATTAGAATCTACGACACACATCTCACAACACATGAAACATGCTGGGGAAAAAACTACACTGTCAAATATAATCATGTGTTTGCAAGATAAAGAGTTCATAGTACAACTAAGATCCCAGTCATATACACAACAAGGCATATCTACAACTTACTACACCATAATCTCATTGCATGACGTTGCCCTCTATAGTACCACCAGTAACCCAATTGCACATGACACACTACAAATAAAAAAAAAAAAAAGATGACAAGTACTGAAGACAAAGACAATAACAATGCTACCCAAAAGAGAATTAAGAAGGCTTAGAGAAATTCAAACCAAAAGTAACATTTATTTAGACTATCATTTTTAGACTAAGTATTTAGACTAGAGTTATTATAAAGCTACAAACATTTATTTTAGTGACAATTATAATCAATCTCTCCTATATTATCTTGCATTCATATACTTTGAATTACTGATTTAAATAAAGAAATTCAACATTCAATTACCTATGCATGAACATCTTCTATATAATCTTGCATTGATATACTTTGAAATACTTATTTAAAAATAATCATTGGCATTACCCCATTCGCGCAATGCGCGTGAAATCTAGTATACTAAAAGAACCAATAGTTTTAGGCTTATAATGGGAACTAATAAAATCTGTCCAATTATATATATATATATATATGTGTGTGTGTGTGTGTGTGTGTGTGTGTGTGTGTGTGTGTGTGTGTGTGTCTGTGTGTGTGTGGATTTAAATGAGAACAATCTTCTCCTATAAAAAAAAACATCTAATCTTAGCTGTCCATTATAATTCATCTATGGTTGATGATCTTAGTAAACATAAACATGGGATCATTTTTATAATTATTATTAAATTTCAAGTTTGCAATATTTATAAAATTGAGATTGCACTTTTTCTCATTATTTTTTAGAAATGGTCAACAGTTGATCTACTCAGATGGATAGATCGGATTAGTCCTCAGATTTTACCTGGGAGTATGTCATCACTTGAACCCTTTTATGTATGTATGTATGTGCACGTGAGCGCGCGCGCGCACACACACACACACACACACACACACACATATATATATATATATATATTGGGTCCCTTTATAGTGCGAACTACCCTTAACGCGTGAATGTGCGAACTACCCTTAACGTGCGAACGTGCGAAATGGGGGAATGCATTGCACTACTTCAGCAAGCCTGGCCTAATGCATCGCAACTATACCACAAATGCATCACACTACTCCCTCAAGTTGAACTGAAGAATGCATCACAATTACTCCACCAATGCACTACACTACTCCAGCATGCCGAACTGGGAGATGCATCGCAATTATTCCACAAATGCACCACAAGTACTCTAACATGTATGGAGACGCGCAAAGACCTTGGCAGTCACCAGTGGTGCATCTATGGAGTAATTGCGATGCATTTCATCATTTTATGGCTGTGATTGGTGGGGTGTAGTTTGAATTGTGTGCGATGGTTGCTACCAATATAGGTAGATTGGTTTTTTCTCGTATTATATATTTGTATGTAACGCTTATTCGTGCGCATAATTGCTAGAGTTATTACCAATTTTGTCGTTGGGTTGAAATACAACATGCATGTATTCCCTGAGCCCATTTCCAAAGAAGGGATGACAATGGGCCGGGGAGGGGTACATCCATTACGCGACCCACCTTATATTTTCTCCACCCAAGTATATCTAGTGTAGTCATCTACTACCACTAAAATATACTTTCTGCCACTTATGCTTACTGGATAAACCGGTCTGAATAAATCAATGTGAAGAAGACTCAAGGGTCCTAAAATTTAGACTTAAATGAAGATTTGACAGGCTTCACAAACCCTATCTTTATTGTAAGTCATATTTGGTAGTCCCTCTACCAATTCTCCTCTGGCTAGCTTATTGATTGCCTTAAAGTTGAGATGATTGAGCTTGTTGTGTCATTCTCAACTAGGGATGTCAACGGGGCGGGGCGGGGGCGGGGAATGGGGTCCCCGTCCCCGTCCCCGAAATCCCTCCCCATTCACTGTCCTCGCCCCATTCCCCGACGGGGATTTTTTAAATTATGTAAATTTAAAAAAAAACTAATATTATAAAAAAGAAACTAAGCATTGAATCATTAAACAAAGTCCAAATTCAACATACATAAATCAATAAAATTAAAATATCCAAACTCTAAAATTACTATAAATATCCAAAGTTTCAAACTTTCAAACAAAAATATATAATCATAAAATGCCCAAACACTTTAAATTGTTTCAAACTCCAAAGTTCAAAGTCCAAATATAGGTACATAACAAAACAAATGAACTTCTAGGATTTTAACTTTTAATTTCTTATATACTTTGTATATAAATAATATATAATATATAATATATAATATAATATAATAATATACGGGGAATCGGGGACGGGGCGGGGAGCGAGGATCGGGGTGGGGAATACCCTCCCCGTCCCCGTCCCTATTCCCCGCGGGGATTAGGAATTTCTCCCCATCCCCGCCCCCGTTCCCCGAAATAATTCCCCGAACCCGCCCCCGTCGGGGCGGGGATCGATTTTCCCCGTCGGGGGGCGGGTTGAATTGCCATCCCTATTCCCAACTAACCCTATCGTTGCTACTAGGCAAACATTCGGTCTATTTGAATCTCAATCAACCACATACATGTTTTTTCACCTCCTTGGGAAAAGAACGACTTCGCTATTCTCCTCATTGATTATGCAACACTTATCCTTGGAGAATTCCACCTTATAACCTTTATCACAAAATTGACTAGTGCTTAGAAGGTTGAACTTCAACCCTTCTACAAAAGATATGCCCTTAATAGGCAACCCGTTCCTTGAGACATTACCAATCCCCTTGGTTTGTCCACTTGTCTCACCACCAAAAATCACCTTAGGACCACTAATTGTTTGGAAGTTGCTCATATTTGACCTTTCACCAGTAATATGCCTTGAGCATCCACTGTCCACGTACCAAACGACCCTATTGACCTAAAATCAAAGATTAGTTTGATTTAGGTACTCATACCTTCTTGGGTCCTTCATTGTTAGTTAAATTGGGCATCCACTTATATCTTGAGGTCGTTAGACCAAGTCTCAGTCCAATGTAGTCGTTAACGACATTGTAATCATAAGGGTTATTTTGGTAATTTTAGGACTTTTTCGGTGCATATTGTTTTTGAAGTTGGGATTTATGCACATAGCTATGCACACTAGAATATAACATTTGCTTGTGTCTTTGAAACTACTCAAATTGCACTTTTGACATCGGTTCATGGGCCGTAAACCAGTCTTCATAAGAAGGAAATAACATTCCAACGCCTTTCATTAGTCTTCTAGATGACCTCTAAGGCTTATTGAACTTGTTGTTCTAACTATTCGGATAACGATTCGATCCACGCTTCACTTGACGATTCAGTATCCTTCTTGAATGGTTAGGATGCTCTTTAGCTTTTCTCTCTATTGGTTATTCCTCTTAGGTTGACCATTCGCATGTTGACCATTTGGTCTACTTGTGCTAGGTTGATTCTATGTAGTACTGGGGTACTTTTCAGGTTACTTTTTGATGTCTTACCTCTCGAAAGTTCCACAACCTTTCGAGTAGTATTACCTTTCGATTGACTGCTCGTTTGTGGTACCTTGCCTTTGTCAACAACTTTCACAGGTTCAGGCAGCAAAATTTGACCTTTAATGAACACAGAGTTTAGACCACTAGTTGAAAGGTCTGTGGGTTTGGTCAATAATACATGTGAGGGAGAGTTGGGGTTGTAGCCAAGTCCGACCTTATCACCACTCGATCATTACTCACCCACCATTCGGTCCATTATCTTGGATGAGTTAGTGAAGGTGGGTATGACCTCATGTAACTTTTGCTCTCTTACCTCTCTTGCTTTGTACTCTTCTTTGAGTAAGAAAACTTGCTTTTAGAACTGACCTATTGTGCTCATCATCTCATTATTTTTAGCACAATACTCTTGAGAGATTCGCGCTCGGCCAAAAGTCAAGAATTCACTTCTTTCAACTCCAATTAAGTGATTTTGACATTTTTGAAGTCCTTCATCAACTTAAAAACTGAATCCATAGGATCTTCATCACAACTAGAATCAGACTCACATTAGGTAGAAGAAGACTGATAATTTACCTTATCGTGCTTGGCCATTAAGCACAGGTCTTCTTTTGACTCTTGTTGGTTGAGTAGGCAGATGAGTCCATTCTCATCTCCTGAGCTTTCGCTCTCAGAACTAGTGATGGAAGAGCACGGTTCGTTGATCACCTTCTTGGTTGACTCTTCGGTTACAAGTGTTTTCCTCCTCATGTCACTATTCGAGTGATTGTTCGAGTGGTTGTGTTTGCCCCTACCACTCGTTTCTCCTAGAGCACTTCTCAAGTTGTCGTTGCATATACTCCTCGGTTGGTTTTGGTGCTTTATTCTCACCACTAGATAAGGACATTATGCCTTGTAATGATCATGTTTTCTGCAATTGTAGCAAAGTATTTACAACTCCTCGAAGTCTCTACTCTTTGAGGTGTTCAATTTCTCGGAGTTTCTCCTGTTTGAGGATGATGGAGTTGCTGGAGTCCATTGGGTGTTGTTCTTCCTCATGCAGTGCTTAAATTTCCTGACAAATATGAAAAACTATTCATTAGATAAAAAAAATTATAGGGGTTAGAATTTGACTTGGGAGATGTTGAAGGTCGTCGGTCAGCACCCAACGCAGCACTCTTCGGTTCCACTTCATCTTCTCATCTAGGTTCCCTCTCGAACTCATAGGCCTTCAAGTCACTAAAGATTTTGGCAATCCTCGGAAAATCTTCAAGTTGATCTCCTTCTGGCGGGAACCTGCAGCTCTTTGCCTAGGTCACTACCTTGCTGAGGAGCTTCATAAACCAAGTCTCCATCTCGGCTATGCTTTTGACAGAATGGGTCTACTTTGATAATTTCAATTCAAATGGTTCTATTTTGAGAATTAATTTTTCATTTAGTCATTATCCGTTTAGAGCATATATACAATATATCAATTTCTTCATCTCACTTAGGAAAACCTGAATCTACTTCTACCCGACCCAAATTGGAAATGGACCCTGCTGATGTTTATACTACAAAATAGCCCTTAAAATACCATTTTATACTAAAATTTCCAAGGATAGATACTATGATCCACCCACCCATTATTGCAACTTGCAATATTGGAGCCTTAAAGGTGAACAAAATGACTATTTCAACCTAACTTGAATATAAATCAACCCTTAGTCCACCCTCAATTTCTCTATGTCTCCCATCCACACACTCTTTCAACAATTGGGATATGAATAATTTGAATATTATTCTATACTTCCATACTTAAAGTTGAGTAAAAGAGATATAATAGTGGAATAAAGTGTGTGCGTGTGTGAGAGGGTATCTTCACACTAAATATCTTATCATGGACCAGAAGGGTATTGAATAGCAGGTGCTATAGAGTGTTTGGAAACTAGTACAAAAAGTGAGGTGCAATAGATCACGGAACAACTCTAATGCTACAAAAAGTGATAAAGCAATTAACAATCAATAGTAAAAACAAGGACCTCGACCAAGCTACTTTTGTATAGATGCTATAGCTTTTATAGGATAGAGATAATGTAATGCTTCAACAAGGGGACTAGGGAGGCGGCGTACTAAACTCTAATGCCATTCTCGTGGACATTGGACTATCAATTAGAATTAAGTCACATTCTCATG
The DNA here is from genome assembly GCA_003576665.1 of Ipomoea trifida. Lineage (NCBI taxonomy): Eukaryota > Viridiplantae > Streptophyta > Magnoliopsida > Solanales > Convolvulaceae > Ipomoea > Ipomoea trifida. The sequence continues at coordinate 1,461,618 of CP025649.1, read as the reverse complement.
GCTACACTCACGCTAATTGAAACACTTTAGCAGGCGCACATCGTTCATGTCTCCTTCCAACTACCTTTTCTCAAAGTAGAGTTGGCCACAATCATCCAAGAGTCAATATAAACTACCAACTCACAACTATAACCATTATTGAATCATTACAGTATCTAGCATTGCAATTCAAATCACATAGCATCCATATCAAAAGAGCTTAATCTAAACCCCTAATGAATCTAATTACTCATGTTTGGAATGTAAATGAAAGCATTAATAGAAAGGAAATACATAGCATGAACAATTGAACGCAATAAAAGGGAAAGAAAGTAAGAAAGACTTAGCTTTTGATATCTGCTATTTTGTACATTTATTCACCCTTTATTCTAGTTGTTTTGAAGGTTATTTTCTGTATCCTAGTGAAATTGGGAATTGTTTGTGTTTTATATTGTCCAAGTGCTGAAATATCTACAAGGAACAACAAAGGAAGAATATTGGACAAGTTCTGGAAGAAAAGGGAATTACAATGAAGAATACAAGTTGGAAAAGAATTAGAAGATGCCTAATGGGCCAAGACCCATCTACCTCCTATATATTTGACCTATTCTCTACAATTTAAGGAGGTTCCCTTACAGAGTTCTAAACCCTAGTTTTTAGTTTATATTTCCCCAGCATAGTTTAGACTAGTTTTACATTAGATTATTTTATTTCAAGATTGGAATCAAGGATTGAAGTTGGATTTGTTATTTATCAGATAAGTTTCTATTCCCTTTTAATTCTTGCAATGTTTATGGTTATTAATTATTGCTTTGTTTTGTTTACTCCCATCATGCGGGAGTAGTTCGTTTATGGGTTTGGATTAGGGATTCATTGTTAATCTTGATGTTCATTTGGTAATTAATTGCATAAAGGGATTGAATCTTTTACCTAGGGTTTATGTTGATTTGGGGATTTCTTTGCACTAGTTATTGGTTTGTGGCCAGAATTAATTGCTAGTCTAGGAGAGGGATTCATTACAACGAAAGTTGGATGGAGACCTCGAGCCTTACCAATTTCAACCTAATTTTCCTGCTATGAAAGTAGAGGTAATTTTGGGGGCTTACAATGCTTAGGTGTTTAAGGTTATGATTGATGCATCACGACAGTGGGGCAATCTTAGCCTAATTCTCTTATTGATTACGAAAGTAGCTAAGTAGAATTCTTATGTGCATTGCCCTTATATCCCTTGGTTAATTATTCTTTCCCTAATCCTGAGTTGGTTGGAACATCAAGATTACAATCCCCTAATCTAGCCCATACCTTTACCATATAGTTTTCACCCTAATCAATTGCTTTCTTTTACATCCTTCAGTCTTTGTTACTTGGATTCTATAAATTCATATACTCTAGTGCCTAGTAATTCATACAATTTCGTGCCATAACACCAATCCTCAGCGGAACGACATTACACCATTTTTACACTCATCATTTGTGCTCATCAGCTTTGAGCAAGAACAATGAAATGTGCAATCTAGAAATTTAAATCTAAACCTGGAATTGAACTTCAAATCTTCATCAAATTAGATTGATTACAAGAGAATGCTTAGAGAGGTTTTCTTGGAGAGAAAACCTGGGAGAGAGAGAGCGAAAAATGAAAAGTGATCTGATCTCAAAATAACTGCCAATGCATATAAATACTTTCAAATTCGTGCCAAGATAACTGCCTCGCGCATTCCTGGACTTGGAGTCACAGTCACAGTCACTATCCCAATCAGGAACGTGACCGTGACCGTGACCAAGGAGATCAGTCATAACTTCCTAGCCATCCCGAACATCATCACGACTGGGAGGAGTAGAGAGAGGTTGAGTCCGGCTTGTGGGTTCTTGGCCTCCCACTGCTCATCACGGTCGGGATGAGCAACAGGATCCCAGGGATCCGCAAGCTAGGCTTGCAAGTGCCTACCATGATCACGACCAGGACCAAGACCCGGACTGGAACCGGGACCACCCTCCTTGGTCCTCAACTCGCTTCTTAATTTTCCTTAGGCTCGCGTGCCTGGGTCTTGCACCTCCTTGACTATTTTCTCTTGCAATTGGCCTCTTTTCTTGCTCATTCTTGCCTTTGCCCACTCTTTCATGCCTATAATCACAAACACTTCCACTATAGGCCATTCTTACCACAATCACCTTAAAATCCATGCAAAATCAAGAATAATTGAAGTGTACACATAAGCCAAATTATGGCTTATCATCACATACTTTAAAAATTAAAGAAAAATTCTTTATTTAATTTGTTGAATTAAAAAAATATTGGTAAAGTAAGAGATACAATTACATCTAAATATTATATACAATTTTTTAAGTGTAAAATGTCACATGCATAAATGTTTGAATGAGATAAAGATATTCTTAATTCTACCACTCATGATATTGATACTCTAACAATTGTTAACTTCATTCTCGTTGGGCAGAGATTTGATTATCTTATCATTGAAATGCGACACTGACAATTACACAAGAATAAGGAACAAAGTTGTCTTTACTCCTAATTATAACTTTTGGTATAGTAGTAAGCATTCGATCCCATATAAGGCATGCCAAATTTAAAATCTTACCATCAAAACATTCAAATGTTCAAAATGTGTCAATACTCAAAAATAAATATCATGAAATTAGACATCAATCCTATGATTCCTATCAGTCCAATGTTCAAAATTTGTCATATACACCATAAAAGTTTTCTTAGTTTAATAATATCATTGACTCAAGTACAGGAAATGGAAGAAAATTGCCCATACCTCATCACTATGCTCAAAGGACTCTTATCTTCCTGAAATGCACTATTTGTGCTTTAAGGCGTCAACATATGTGTGCATATATAGCAGATGCGCATGTGGAACCCCTATGGGCTATGGTGGAACACTTTCTGTTTAATCTATGCCTCTTTAATTATGTTATGCCTATCCATTCATTAAACAATGTTGAATTATGGCACTATCAATTGCTGGTTCACTTCATCACCTTTGTCTACTTACCAAAAAAAAAAAAAAAAGTTCCATTCGTGCCATTATGCTCCAAAAGTAGGCTTGCAACCAGTTATTATTTTATAGATTTTTTTCGAAGTTAGTACTAATTAATTAACCGTTTTTTGCCAAATACTTTATAGTTTGATGCAATTACTGTTACTTTTTTAAATGAAAGGTCTCAAGTTCAACTTTGATCCCAAATGAAACTACTATAAGTAGGTTAGATTCTGTCAAAAAATAATCACTTTTAATTCCATGTATCTAGGTATATTTATAGTTATTATGGAAGAATTGGCTTGACAAGAAAATGTAATACTTTTTATAGTTTAAAATAGATCAAAAATTTAGGAATTTTAGTTTGAGAAAACATTTCCTAATACCTTTCTTACCACTTTGGAGATCCATAAAAATATTTGTTACCCAACACTGATTTATGTAGTTCAGTAGTTGGAAATATTGACTGTTTTTTTCGATGGTCAGAAATTTTGGTAAGCATCGGCGTGTAAGCGTGTTGCCTTAATTTTTGATCGTTGATGATTCTTTTTTAAAATAGTAATGATTTCTTATTATGGGTTGTAAAAAAATTTTTTTTTTTTTAAATGTCATGGTTGTCGAAGAAAAATTTCTTGGTCAAGGTTATTGAAAAGCTCACAATATTTAAATTTATGATATCTTAGAAATGTATGTCGCTTGAATTATTGGAGTGTTGAGTTTTTTTTTTTTTTTTTTCAAAAGAAGAGGGGGACACCCCAGAAAGAAAATTAGAATCTGTTGGCCTCATCCCCAGGAGCGGGGACCCTTCGGTTAAAACCTGCTCCAAGTTGATACTCCTTTTTGGCTCTCAGCCCACTCGGGGCGTTGTTAATTTTTTATTTTTTATTTTATTTTTTTTGGTAAATTTACCGGATCGTTCTCCATCCATTTAACGGTCCGGGTTCGGGTCCACCCATGTTCGCTCCGAGAGGCAGGAGCTGGCCCAGGAGAATTGTGCTTATGAGAATTGAACCCAAATTCTCTCGAAATTCTTCCCCACAAAGAGAGCCCGCTTGTCATTTGAGCTACCCTATTGGGTTAGGGTGCGTTGTCAATGATAGTAAGCCCCATGTGATGAGTTGTGAGCGATTGCTTAGCTAAAATTTCTGCAATTCTGTTTTGTTCGCGGTACACATGACACACTTCAACGTTGGAGTGTTGAGTTTATTTACATGCTGTTTTCCTATTTCATTGATAATTGATGCTGCGTGTAGCATTAATAAAAGTGGCCTGGCTATCATTTACTCCGTATTTTGTTTGAAATATGAGTAATATAATACAACAATAATATATCTAATCTAATTTTAAATATGTCCATCATATCCATTGATCCAGATTATGTCCTTGGCTTTTATCTATTTTTTGTGTGCTAATAAAAATATACATCGTAGTTTAAATGTTATACACTATTTTTATTGAAGAAATTAAAATTGTTCTTGCTGTAATTTTTGTTAGACAAAATTATTTTTATAGCATTATAACTCCGTTACTATTGAAAAGATTATAACATTGATAATTCCATCATTATTACTATACACCCACACTTATTGCATCTTTTTCATATTCTTCAGTTATCATTTTATTATTAAAATCAACATATAACAATTAATTTAATTGAAAATTATATTTTAATTATCTATGAATATTATAAATCATGTGTGTGTATATGATATATATATTATTTGTGTATACATATTAATATATGTGGCTGTAAGCTTATTATTATAGATGTTTATTTTATTTTATTTTTTATAAATATAAAATTTATAAAAATAGTTTACATCATTAAGAAAATATAAATTATTATTATTTTTTCTATATTTTTCAAATATGATAATTAAAAAGTTACCACTTTAAGAAATTCTGAAATATAATTTGAACTAAAAAAATTGTAATTATTTTATTTACAAATATTTTAATATTGGACATGAAATTTTACAAATCACGCATACAAAATACTAGTCATATTAATAAATAAATACAATAATATTAACTAGTTTACGAGCGAATATTTGACGGCTTGACGCATTCTTTAAAATACTCCAAAACCCCTTAGGAACTTATGTGTAGTGTATCATGCCAATTCAACTTTATTGTTAACTCACTACTTACTAAGAGTTCTTGTGCCAATTCTATCATTAACATTATTACTCACAATTTATTACCCAAAAATCAATTGATGAGTTGTTTGTGCAAATAATTATTTTATCGTTAACCTATATGTATATATCTACACCTACCTGACACAAACTTTATTAAGGCCGAAAATGTGCAAGGGCAGGCTGGCTCTTACCCAAGCTAAGGCCCATGCTTGGAGGCGTCCCCAACACTCCATTATATAAATATAAATATAGATCTAAATCTATATATATATATATATATATATATATATATATATATATATATATATATATATATATATATATATATATATATATATATATATATATATATATACATATATATATGTGACTCACGAACTGTGGTGGATCTCTTGGTTAATCCTAGCAGCTCACGAGGTGGAAATTCTAATCTCATCGACCGATGCTGTGCGGGGGCTGTAAAGTTTCATTCGGTGGAATTCCGACACGTGTTTCAGGAACATAACAGAGTTGCTGATGCTCTTGCGAAGGAGGCCATTTTGAGCCCGAGGGATACTTTTGAGCTGCGTACTGCACCGGATG